>CDFF01068049.1:0-11848 GCA_000826265.1 Acanthamoeba culbertsoni
GTTTTGTATGGAAAACGAAAATAGCCACCATTTTTTACCACAGTCAGCAAAACAACAAAAAAAAACTCAAGCATTGTTTGGCCAATTGGGTCTGGTTCTGGTTACCGATGAAGAGGACGATGTTGGGGTGGTGCAGCTCGGAGAGGAAGGCCATCTCCGCCCTGAACTCGAGCATGCGCCTCTCGTCGAGCTTCTGCTTGATGAAGCGCTTCACCGCCACGTCGACGCCCTTCCATCTGCCCCTGTACACCACTCCGTACGAGCCCAGCCCGACCTAAGGGTTTTTTTTTTAATAAATATTATGGGTAAGTGGAAACTTGTTGGGGATTGAAAAAATACGAACAAAAGAGCGCTCGCTACCTGTTGTCCCATTGAAATTTCGTTGTAATCGATGACCCAACGGCACAAATTTGCGGACGTGAGGAAGGTGTCCTCCTTGAACTGGAGGCCTTCCCCGATCGCCTCCATCATCTCGGCTCCGCTTCCGCTCGTGTTACTACCGTCTCCGCTTTGCACGGCTGTACTCTTGCCCTCCTTTTGTTTGTCCTTCAGCGAACCGGAACAGGCGGAAGTTCCCTCGCTTTCCGATTGGTTGGCCGTCGACACTCCGCCGAAGAAGCGCGCCTCGAGTCCCGGCACCTTCATCTCGTACAGCTTCATCCCCTCCGGCGCGTCCGGCATCTCAAACCGACCTAGACTGTACAGCTTATACCGCGGGACGGATTGTTGTCGAAGACCATCGTCCGCTTCCGCGCGCTGCTGACGTAATTTGTCGACAATCGCGCGCGACACGATCACCTGCCCTCCGTGCGCCATCGCCGTCATGCGCGCCGCTGACGCCACCACCGGTCCCGAGTACTCCGCCCGCCGCGTCATCGCCTCCTTCCCCATTCTCAGCATTCCACCTCCGCCATTGGTCGAGCCCGTGTGCATGCCCATTCGCACACGCAGCCCGCGCCACAACACCTTATCGTCGATATCGCCGAATTCCTCGGCCGCGCCCGGATGGCAGAGCAGATCGGCCGGCCAATCGAGGGCGAGCAGCGTGGACTGCACGTCTGCGCACCAATCGAGCGCGTCCTGCACAGAATGGAATGCCATGCAGAACGAGCCCTCGCCGGAGGACACAACGTCATTGGCCGCCGAAGTGACCGGGTTGGTGGTGAGGGAGGCCTCGTAGCCTCGGTGGCGCTTGAGCGCGGCGCGCAGGGCCTCGTTGTGGATGAGGGTCGCGTCGCGCATGGCGGCGGCGTTGGCCTCCCACAGGGACGCCGCGCGCGTGATGTCGCTGAAGACCAGCGTCACCTCGCCCACCGGCGCGCGCACGACGTCGCCGCCTCCTTCCTTGAGCGCGGCGAGCTGCGAACGCGTCTGATTGGAGGACGCGGCCTCGGAGGATGAGGACCCGGACGAATCGGCAGAGCCCGTGGTGGACCCGGTCCACGAGCCGGTGTTGAAGGCCGGATGGATCTTGTTGGCGTTGTTCTTCCTCTTGGGCAGGCTGTGGGTGAACCCCGAGCCGGACGAGGAGGAGGTGGACGAGCGGGAGAAGTTGGATGTCGAGTCGCCGATGAGGGAAGACAGGCGAGACATGATTTCCAGGAATGTGGGGCGAATGGTCGGGTCCTGATGCCAACAATGGGCGATGAGTTCTTCGAATTCCGTAGGGCACAGAAGGCCATCAATATTTTCCGGCATTTTCGGTCGAAGGTTATCGCGGATCACGGCAACGGCAATAGCCGCGGGGCTGATCATAACAACATAAGTATCAGTTACACATGAATTCATTATTTTCGCTGAAGAAATTATTACCTCATTCCGAAGTAGGGCTGTTGGCGCGTGAGAAGTTCCCACAAAATAATGCCAAACGAATATACCTGTTGAAAAATGTGTGGCCAATCAGATCATGGACCATAATACACCACAATCAAACAGAAGCAGCTGTAGTAGGGTACGTCGGCAAGAATTAAGTCCACGTCAGCATTCTCATTAAGTATTTCCGGGGCTACCCAGTGGATACTGCGGAAAGTCGCACACAGGGTAAGTGGAGAGAGAGAGAGAGAGAGAGAGAGAGAGAGAGAGAGAGAGGAAATGCATTGCCCACCTTCCCACAATGTCCTTGGCTTCACCCTTCTTCATGTTCTCTCTGAACTTGGTGAGGCCAAAGTCGCTCACCTTTACATTCCACTTGTTGTCCAGCAGCAGGTTCAGCGATTTCAGATCCCTGTGCACGATTCCTATAACCACGCACGGGGATTAGTGGTCACATTGCAACATGAGGAGAGTTGGATAATACCAGAGGAATGCAAGAAATGCATGCCCTTTGCGCCCTGATAGGCCATTTTGGCCTTAAGTGCGAACGGGATCTCCGGAATGAGCTCGTTGTGCAGCAACTGCAAGCCAACAGAAGCTCTCAGATATCATGGTATTAATAAAAAGAAGAGAATGTCAGGAAAGTACATCATAGAGACTGCCTAGTCCCATGAACTCCATCACGATGCACATCTTTGGCGCTTTGGTCGATGCCGCCATGAACAGCACCACGTTCGGATGTCGCAGAGCGGTCATCACTTGAACCTATTATCCACCGAATATATGTTGCACTTTAACCATCGATATCAAAGAGTCCCACTTTCTCTCGCTCTATAGACTGACTGTCAGTCAGCATACCTCGTCCTTGAAGCTCTTCTCCATCTCCTTCGTGATCCTTTCCGAGGCGATGATCTTGACGGCCACCTCGGTTCCCTTCCACACCGCGCGGTGGACTTCACCGTAGCCGCCCGCCCCGAGAACTTCGCCCATCTCGAGTTCACTGAAATCGATCTCCCAATCATTGCGCACGTTTCGTCGGAGTCGAGCCACCAATACGGATCCCAGGACGATAAGCCCAATGACCAATATGGCCACAATGCTAACCGGAAGAACAACCCCTGCATTATTTGCGATATCAGCGGAAATCTCAAGGATAATCCAGGCTCTTCAGTTGTTGTTTGATTGGTTACCGAGGACGATGGGCAGAACGTCTGTAGACGAGGAAGTGCGAACGGCTCGCTCGCAGACCTCTCCCTCGTAGCCGCTGTCGCATACACACGCGTTGTCGACACACGAGCCATGGCTGGAGCACAGCATGCCGCCATCATGTATGCAAGCATGAATGCTGCTTACTGGCGCCCCGTTGCATGTGAACTCCTTCATCTTTCTGTAGAAATACCGCAACAGCCCCTTATTGGCCGAAGCAAGCACGAAACCTTGTCTGGAAAGACGTGATTCAGTAAGATGTCACTCTGTTTCCCTCTCGTTACGCACCTGTCTGCGATACGCTTGGAAGTGGCCGAGGTTTGCGTCCACAGGAAAAAGTCTGCCAATGCGGCTGCCTTCGAACAGTCCGTCATTGTAGTTTCTTGATAGGCAAAGGAACCAAACGCAGCCATTGGCCAGCTGCCGGTACTCCGCGCTGGATTGAAGAAAAGGATAAATCAATCTAAGATGTTAGAATATTTGTACAAATATCACCAAGAATGAAGGGAAAAATCACCGTCGAGAGCGATGATGTCGTAGTTGTTCGATTGATTAGACGAGGCCAGATAGTCATCAATAGCACTAACAACCGAGGCCGAATCAGGTGTTACAATGTAACCCGATGCATTGATAACGGAAGCCGCCTTCAAAGTGCGCGCCTGATTTTCAATGGGGGAAAAAAATAATTAGATTACGTGGTATTTTGTATTAATATAGGAGAGAACAGCACCAGTGTGATGTGGTAAAGGTCCCAGAAAGCAAAGGAATAAGGCGTGGAGATCATTGTTGGAATCACATCATCCGAGGAACTTAGGGTAATGGACCGATTGGCTTCCGATTGGACAGGAAAACTTACGGCTGTTCCTGATCCCACCTACGTTAGGAGGGGGAAAAAATGTTACGAATTTGCTCGACTGTTGTTGAGGAATCGACATAGTGCAGCACTGTACCGCGTCGCTGAATTCGGGTACTTGAGCGCTGAGAACGGCAGTGAAAATTTGAGTAAAGGACGAATAGGACGTCTCTGTGACGACCATGATTGGCTGATGAGGAAGACGAGATGCGACTTCAGGCGAATTGGTGATCTTGATTCGGTCGTCATCCCAATAGCTCAAATTATTCAGATAAATAGCCGCTAATACGTCAAAGCTCAGAACGAGCGAGACTCCCTCGAGCTCCGGAATATGATAGCCTTTGAAAGTATATTTGTTTTTGTTTTGTTGTTGTTTTGGTTTCCATTAAAGAGGATATGTGGTTGCACAACAATGTTCTGTACCTGGAACTATGGCATAGGCAACCACAGGGATGAGGGTGGCGTCCGGCATGATCGAGCGCCACGAGTCCGATAGGCCGTTACCTGTAGGAGCGAATTCCACGGAATAGGAGGACAGAAGCTGCTTGCCCTCCTCGTCCGACCCGGAATACAACTTAATTTTGACGTTGTCCTCGGCGTAGGCGACAGACCATGACGTGTAAATGGGCATGGCTTGACCGTCGCCCACGAGGTAGGACTTTACGAAAGCCCGCTCCCCATTACATTGTATGTCCGGTAGTGCGGAAAGCAAGCCATGATACAAAGAGACGTCCAGTGGGACAAAGTTGGCGTGAATGAGTTCGTCATCCACCCTGCAGAGCGGAAAAGACCAATATATAATTAAGAAACACAAAGAAAAACCATGGAAACGTACGCCTCGTTGGTGAGGAACCACGCAACCCAATTCAAAAGCTCCTCGATGTTGGTGCAGTCAAAAGTAGTGATGCTTCGTGAGAGGGAGAAGAAGGCAGTAAAGGAAATCGGCCATGAGTTCGTGCCGTTGCCGTCGACAATGTCCACCTCGAAGTTGGTGGCATCCCCATGATAGTCTCGCATTGCTGCCTTCACAGACTCGGTGTTGGGCGAGACTCTGTAGCCCGCCTTGTTGATTACATCGAACCACCTGCAGCCGTACTCGACTGCCTCGGGATAAGTCAGGAAACTGATTCCCCCGTCGTTGTTCTGGCGGAGGGATGACCAGAAGTCAACACCTGATTGCAATTTTAGTTTGGCAGACCTCCAAGCGTACCTTGAGCCATGCGACTCTTTCGCTGGCCTCCGGCGAGGCCAGCACTGTTGCTCGACCTGCAAATAGCGGCTCCATGAAGGAGAAAGTGTCATTGGCGGCGGACAGCGCCGTGGCAAACTCTGCAGAGAAGCTGGAGAGGGCCAACTTTACGATCTGCGCCGCGGACACATCGGTGTCGTCGGCAAGTCCGATGAGGATGGGCTTGTCAGGAAGGTAGGGGGCCAAATCGGGGTTGAGCTCTCGAATGGCGGAATCGTTCCAGGACGCAATCGACCCGGTCCATAGCCGCCCCAAGGTGGCTCTGTCCAAGACCTGGTGGGCTCCGCCGTCAGTCAACAGGCAGGCCAGCCGTTCAGACTGAAAACCGAGAAGGAGGTACAATAGTGGAGTTCGAGAAACCCTCCAACTCGGAGAGATGGTAGGTTATGGTGAGGGCCATTCCGAAAATGGGAAACTGAGTGATGTCCCCCATCTGTGCGGCCATGGCTGGAGGCAAGGGACGGTCGAAACTGGCGAAGTCCTGGAACGAAAGAAGACTTAGACGTCATGATCCGACCAGAAGATCAACGAAAGGAACGAACCACTACTCCTGTTGCATAGGAACTGGTCACTGCAGCGGCGTCCTTTTCATAGAAGGAAATTCTGAAGGTTTGGCGTTAGAGTAAGCGGCCGGGCAGAACAGATATTAGAGGAAGACTCACTTCACGTCGTCCCGAGTGAAGAGGTAGTGTTTCGCAAGCAGCTGATAGGCGGCAGCCACGTCCGGCGACCCTGCCCCTATGAGCTCTACTCCAAATGTTCCTGCTTGTATTGGTTTAGCACGGAGATGCGACTCCCTCCCCTTTGTGACTCCGCACCATGGCTGGTTTGTATAACCATCAACAGTGTAAGTGTAAGTACGTATATCTGCCTATTGAACATGATGTGCTGTGGAGGAAGTGAGCTTGTGCTAACTGGGAAGGGCAGAAGATATAAATAACATTGTTGTCCAGGAAGTAGGATCATAGCCATGGTCAACCGAGGCAACGAGATAATACGTAAATAACACGTAAGTAGCTGTACAACTAGGAAACCGGGAATTGAATTGTTCCACAAAAGAGGAACATTGATTAAAAAACTCCACAAAACAAGTGATTACCTTATTTCGTTTTGGTATGTGATATTGGAAGAACCTCTGAATGGTCGCACACCTAATGCATGCGTAATATCACCGTTTGCATCTTAAGAAAAAATGGGTATGGGTTCCCTAATTTATCGTGGCCACAGATACCCAAAATGACGGAAAACAGGAAAGGAAACAGTTTCAGGTGCTCAAGTGGTAAAGTCGTCCTCTGCAGAACCACTGTCTCCATTATCGGAGAGGAGGAGTAGTCGTCCTGTGCTCGTATCCCTGGAGAGATCGAGTACGTGGTCGAACTCGCCCTGCACCGAAGGGTCGTGGTCGATGACCAACACGGTGTCTTTGTTCATCCTCCTCAGTACTTCACACACCAGCGGCTAATCTCATTTTTGAGAAGAAAAATAATAATTTGAAAAAAAAACATAAAAGGTGAGCACAATCTAGACTTCAATCAGAACTTGAGCAATATAAATATGCCTTTGTAGTGGGGTCAAGATGTGTCGTCATCTCATCGACTATAAGAAAGGGAATTCGAACTCCGCTACGATTAAATACCATCTCACTCAGAGCAAACTGGTTAAAGAAGCACCTGGCGTTAGAGATTGATGGTTTTGGCAAAGAGGGAAGAAAAAAAAGAAGGAGTGAGCCAGTACTGGGGAAAAGGCCAACTCGGCACAGCGGCGTTGTCCTCCCGACAATTGGCTGAACGAACGTGGCCGGAGTTTTCCAGTGACTGGAACAGTAATACCTCAGGTGGGAATAGTACTGGGGGGGGGGAAAGGGTCATTTCCACACCTTGGTCAAACTCGTGAAAGTCGATCTGCAAATCATCGCCTTCCATCGATAGGGTGCAATTGATTTTGCCCTGCAACAAAATGGACAGGAAACTGAAACAAAATCAATTTAGTTACACAAAAAAAATAAATAGAAATAAATAAATAAATAGAACAAATAGAACAAACAAAGGGTCGATTTCATTGGGTTGCGCACTGATTGGCGTAGTCTTCCAATTCGTGAAGAACGGAAGATAGGGCGGTGACGGGAATGCCCTTTGGTCCAAACCCGACATCCCAGAATTCGGCGACGCGCAGCTGTTGGTCGGTTTGGGACATGGCGGCCTGATCAAAGCAAGAATAGAATCCGGTTGAGCGTTGTTGCAATGCAATGCGCTGGCCAGTCAGAGAAGGGGTTTTCGGTGCCTTAATCCTGTGCATCGCTCGTTCCAGGTCATGTACGCGTGTTGCCTTTTGAGCCTTTTGCTCCTCAAATGGATTCATTGCTGGTATGAAGGTTATGAAAAGGAATAAATAATAATAATAATAATAATAATAATAATAATAATAATAATAATAATAATAATAATAATAATAATAATAATAATAATAATAACATAATAGTGAGAAAGAAAGAAAATATCGGACTACCTGAACTCAGCTTGCTCGCTTGCGCCTGAGCCTCGGCGAGCGCCTTTTCTAAAGTCTTGCGATTATTACGCATATTGGCGGCGATAGTCAATTTCTCGGCGCATTCCGTTGAATTTCGATGCAACTGTGCGAGTTCGGCTTCGCGCGCCTTTTTCTCTTCTGCAAAATTCCTTCGTTCGGATTCGACGGCCTCCTCCAATGAGCATCGGTCGGAGCGCAGCCTGGCCAATAGGGCAGCTTTTTCGTCGATCTTCTGGTGCAAATCGGCTATCAATTTGTCCTTAATGTCGGCAGATATTGGCTGACCGCATGTGTTGCATCGTTGTGCCTATTGGGTGAAAAAAGAGGTGAATACTCTTATAAATATCACATGTATGACATATATATATATGCGATGTCTTCGTTACCAAACTTCCGGAAGATTTAGAGTGGCGCCTGTGAATTTCCTCCTCCATTTCCTTCTTTTCTTTTTCTGCTGCTCTCTGCTCCGCTTGCAACTGGCCAAGCCTAATAGAAGATGCACAAAAAGTAAATAAGAAAGAAAGAAAGAACAAAAAACATTGTTGTTAATAACAATTATAAATGAATATCATTAATTAATATATAAATATACAAATATATAATAAATAACTGTACTTTTTAGCCATTTCACTTGATTTGGCCTGGTACTTGGATGATGCATCATTGCTGGCCGTTGTCAGCTGACTGATTGCTACCTGAATTTTCTGTTTCTTTTCCATCCACTCCTTCTCCTCTTTTGTTTCCATCCTATGTTCCGAAAATTAATAAAATATGAAGGATATTTTCATTGGCTGAAACTGTAGTATTACGTATTGAGGTTTCGTAATTGATGATTAAGATCGGTAACTTTAGCTTCGACAATCTCTCGGGTTTTGCGGTTGTCTTCCGCCCAGGCTCGAGACTGCTCGTCATAGTCAATCTGAGCACAGAAAGAATACTGTGATATATAGTTACAACGTAACACAATAAAAGTTACAATGTAACCTTAACCCACGTGTCGTATGCCGAGGTCGTCTTGGCGAGTTCGATTTTGATTTTCTCCATCTCAGCCTCTAGTTTTTTCCTCTGCTCTTTGGCTGCCTTCTGCGCCAATGAGCACGCACCTGAAAAATGTGAATTATATTATGATGTTGAGATTTTTTCTTTCACGATAAAAACCTATAGATAGCTATTACGGTAATAATTCACCTAAATTAAGAGCACGCGAGAGAAGTTCTTTGCGTCGCTTATCAGCATCGGTGACGAAATTGGAGACGGCGCCTGTGGTGGTGTGTTTTAAATCAGCCAATAAGAACTCTTCTATTTATCTCCGATACGAGGTGGCGATGGTGTTCTACCTTGACCCAAATATACACACATTCGCCACATATCAAAGTCGAGTCCCACAACATTGTTCACCAGCGTCTGTTGGTCACGCACCCCTTCTGGTTCCTAAGGAATGTACGGAATTACGCATACCATACTCGCTGAAATTCCATATGTGGAAAGCAGGAAATGCCAAAAAAAACCTCGATTCCGTCGATCTTCACTTTCGCCCCAACGCCCTTTCTCTTGGATCGTGCTATGCTGATGGGTTTTCCGTCGACTTCGAGGTGCAAGGTAACGGAGACCTCCTTGGCTTCATCATGAATAACCTCGTCGCCTCGCAACGAAGCCGCCGCAGCTCCTGAAATTTGGCGTGATCTCTTACTTTTATGAAAATTTCCTTATATGTACATATTCTATTTTTTGTATATCCATTATTGTGTTTACAACAAAAGCCTCCACGTACCTGGCTTGCGAGGTGTAGTGTTGCCATAAAGACACCACGTGAGCGCGTCACCTAGCGACGTCTTGCCCACACCCATTGGCCCACGCAACAAGGCCATGCCTGCCCCCATGTTACAAGGATAGACAATGAAGAAGAATGAAGAAAGGAAAAAGGAAAAGGAAAAATTGGGGAAAATACCAATCGTAGTGAAGTCCAGATCGACGCGTCCCTTAATTGCACAGAAATTCTCCACCGAAAGGCTGGAAAGCCAATCAGCTATTGTCGATATTTTCAGTTCCAATTAATAGGTTAAAGGCCGACCTTTTAAATGAAACTACTTTGCCGATTGGTCGGATGGCGTTCGGCTGGTGAGCGACTTCAGAGAGGGACGATCTTGCGAAATCAACGAGAGTTTGCCGGTCCGGATAATCTCCTAAATTGAACAATTTAATTTTGTGTAAATTGCAATTGCCTCAACATAATTTGTTTAAAAAAAATAGAATATATATATAAAAAAAATAAAATAAAATACACTTTCAAGTGTTATTCTATTCTATATAGGAAAAGTGATTAGGCTCGAAATCAAAGGTTAACTGATGTACCTTCCTTGGCAGCGATGTCGATGTATTCGCTAACAAAATGGTCCAGTATTTGCGACGGAGAGCTTTCGGTAGCTTTCGTGGTTGCATCCATCGAAGAGGGCACGCTCATAGTTGTGTTTCGATCGAAAGTGGGCTCCTTTCGTTTAACGATGCGTCGAAGCAAGACCTGCTTTTCAGATAGCCGAGCCATTGCGCGCTCGAATTCCTCACTACGCATGGCTTCATGTGAACTGCTCACCTAATGGAAGATTTATTTATTAATAAATAAAGGATTATAAATTCCAATATATATATATATATAATATATGGGTTTTTTTACCTCAACTATGTCATGAAGCCTGACGAGGTCGACAGGCTGAGGAGTTCTGATACATAATGTGTTTTGTTTTATTTTATTTTATTTTATTTTATTTTATTTTATTTTATTTTATTTTATTTTATTTTATTTTATTTTATTTTATTTTATTTTATTTTATTTTATTGAATGTTTTGTTAAGTTTTGTTTTGTTGTTAAGAAGGATGACGAATTTCAGTAACAACGAAATATTATAACAATGGAATCTATGAAGGAAAAAGCATACAAATGGTTGAATGCAAAGTCGGCAGGAAAGGAGAATTTCCAATGTTTTGGTAATTCTTGAAAATCAACGAAACGCGGAATGATGCTCTCCGACGAAACCACGGCCGCGCCGTGTGGCTACAAAAATGTCGATAGTAAAATTTTTCTTTTTTACAAAAAAAAAAGGAAAGGCAAAGAATTGGTAATACTGATGTACCTCGTTCATTTCTCCGAAATTTTGCTCGAATGGACTGCCTATGTACCATATTCGATCGCCTGCCCAGACAATTCGGAGTGCATAAATCATTAATGCCTCATCCATGGACGTTTTGTTGTCGAATCGTTGCATAGCAACAAACCAATGAGCTGTCGTTTGTGATAGTGTCCCACGTAACAGGCTTTGGCGACCTGTTCTATCTGCGCCCGCGAGATGCGGCCTGATGCGATATGGCCGCCGTTGGCCACTGCTCCGCCCACCTCCGCGTGTGCAAAGACAGTCCAGCCTTGTAACAATTCGGAGATATAATCAAATTACATGCTGAGCTCCGAAAAAATTGAAAGAATGATTATGAAAGAGAAAAGAAAAAGAAAAAGCAACTAGGATACCAGGGGTTGTCGTGAGTTGGCTGCCCTCTGGTGACTCGAGTTGAGTGATATGAGAAAACTGCCTCTGCTGTTCCGTCGAATCCTCACGCCTGAAGAAAAAGGTAAAAGAAAAAGAAAATAAGAAATAATGATGATGTGATTATGATGTGCACCAGTATCGCAGTAGTCACCAGGGAAGGAATGCAAGTCGATTGGTCGCATCGTAGATAGGTCGAGTTGCAATGGTTATGTTTGGAAATAAACCAAACATGCTTATTCCGTGCACGAGTCCATCCATGCTCACCTTTTTTTTTTATTTGTGTGTGTGTTATTTCATTTCACTCCTCCATTTAATTGTTAACTCCATCCAAAAACAAAGAAAGATAGAAAGATAGACAGACCTGGTCGTGGTTGCCGGGAAGGAAAGTTGCATTCACTCCCTCATCGCTCCACATTTGAAACTCGTTAAGTAATCTGAAGAGAAAAGGCATTGGGTGAGTTCAACTCAAATACAGTAGATAATATTTATTTTTATTTATTTATTTATTTATTTATTGCGTCGTACCGATCTACGTGACGAACCTGGAGCGAGTGGCGATGATGCCAGAAGTCGCCCAAGAAGACCACCGGAGCGCGCTCCGACTTGGAGAGATGCCGCACGAGGCCTAGCGTCGTGATGCACCGATCGATCGTAGCGGCGCTGACG
>CDFF01068098.1:0-10620 GCA_000826265.1 Acanthamoeba culbertsoni
TGCGTCGCGTTCCTCGTTTAGTTATCCCAAGCGCTGCCATATCCCTAATAATGTGGGGTCAGCCTCATCAGGGAATATGGATGCAAGAAAGGTAGGCAGGCATATACTCCTCGCTAATCGTCCTTATAACTTCCCAAGTCGTGAAATCTTCTTGAAGAAGAAGAGGCTCAAGCCCTTCCAGCCCATGGCGTACAAGCCACTCCTGAATGTCAGCAGGCAGTTCGTCCATTGGAAGTCGCCAGGTGCTTGTGCAAGATGTGGACCTTTAAGAAAAGATGACTTCTACTTAATTAACCAAAGATTTACCATTGGAGAAGTAAAACATACCTTTCCGAAAAGTGAATCTTACCAAGTAGTCTCAGCGTTCTTAGGGAGCCGAAGAAGAGCAATCCTTTTGTGGTTTCGCGCCGGCTCAAAATGTTTTGCCTCTATGAAAACCGGCGCCAGAACAAAAGTTTTTCCCTCGACGTTTTCTCGGTCGGAGTAGCAGAAACTCTTGCCTTGGTAAAAACTGCGCCTGTTTCATTTCCATCGACTTTCTAATATTTCAAACTTATTTTTAAAAGGAAAGGGACAAATTGTTCAGATGATTGAAAAAGTCACCAAGTCGCGAAAGTCGGAAGCAATGAAACAGCTCCACTGTGTGGATTTCTAGCTCCAATCAGAGATGAAAGACCAAATTGGTGTATTTCCGTTCTTCTCTTCTCACATTACATTCCATCCCCAGTTGCACTCCAGCCCATGTCTCCTTGTCCATGTAACCTTGTCCTCTTACCTTCTCTTCTTCCTAATTTTCCTTCCCACATCGACCTGAAAACCACTTGAGAGTAGTCTAGAGAGTCGTTGCTGTACTTGCAGTAAGCAGTTGCGTAAGCCCATGCCAAAGGCACACCAAATGAAACAACACATTCCTAGCAGGTGCCATGACCACAACATCACAAACCAACTATTCCATCCAACTATGGCCTCCACCATAATCAAAAAACACCATTTTCAAAAAAAAGTGCCAGTGGCACTTTTGACAAAAGCATAAGCAATTATGTACATAAACAAAGAAAAATAGATGACAAAATGTACATGATACTGTTAAGTTACAAGTTTTCATATATTTCTCTCAATACATGAGTGGACAGTCCATGAGTTTCTGAAAAATCAAATCCACATGCAACTACTGAGCCCATAGGTACTGTGCCTTGATTTCCATGATCATACCATTTTCCATTCTTATAAGCCCACCAATGCATTTTGAGATAATTTCTGATAACATCAATAATCTTGGCTATCCAAAAGTCTTCAGTTGAACTGGCATCTTGATCTGGCCAAACAGCAATCCAGTTACCTTTGGCAAAGTTGAACTGCTTGGTAACACTAACAGAATGATTTCCCCTGATTGTAACTTTAGTTTGCAATCAAACAAAAGAACTATCAGCTGATGGATTGCTTCTTGAATGAGGTTTTAGCTGTTGGAACAAAGAAAAATCGCAAGTTCTTGCTGTTGAAAAACATAAAGAAGCATGATTATCAAAAAACAATTGCCATTGATCCAATTCCAGGGAAGTAAATAAAGGCACTTTACAGTAATCCATAAACTCACATTGAATGATAGGGTTTAATGGAGTTGGTGGGATAATGGATGGAGCACCTGAAAAAAGGATTAATTAATAAAAGAGCTTCCATATATGATCTGAAAATATACACCTTGAGAGGTTGAAGCCAGTAATTGATAAGGTTCAGACCATTTTCCTTGCGTATGGTATGGTTTGTGTTTGATAACAGGTGCTCAGTCGTTATTTCGGAAAAAATGAAAAACATGAGGCTGGGAATGACCAAAGAGGCCATGCATATGATTTTGTAGCCAGCTTTTCCAATCCCAGACAGTGCTCATAGCATGAATTGTAGGAGTGGCAGATTCACTCTGATAAGCACTTTGTATATAATTGAAAAGGGCACTGAAAAGAAAAGAAAATATCAAATTAATAATATACTATTACAATTACCAAGATATGATGTTAAAAATAAAGACTGATGCGCATTGGTCATAATTTTTATAGACAGAAACTGATGTGCATTGGTTAAATTTGTATTTAGAGGTTCATATAAATTAATTTATATATATAAAGTGTACAGAATCATTTTTTTACCTTGATGTATGAATGGAAGATTTTTTGAATTTGATCTGCACAGTTGAGAAAAGCTGATCAATGTTCTCATGAGTGTGGCCCACAAGTAAAAAGCTCATATAAACCTCCTGGAATATATCCAAGGCAATGAGAGTTGAAAGAAAACCCAGCATGTAGATATTCTTATTTTCAGAAGCTGTATCATCAGCTTGAAAGTAGAGCACAGCAGGCTGTTGATCATTTGAACAAGCCAACAATCTGTGTTTGATGTGATGAAACAAAACAGATATCACCAGATTGGAATCCTTTGGCCAATTGGTCTGTGGGTGTAAAAAAAGGTGTTTGCCATGGCTTTGGTCAATGATCCTATCAAGTGTAAAGCATAATCTGTCGCCATAATGCATCTATGACTTAGGTATAGGATAGTGTGTGGATAAAGGCAAAGGATTGGAGTAATCAATAATAAGACTTATAAACTGGTAAGAAAAAGTCTTGGCCTTGTTGCATCAGGTTTTATAAGCAAGCAGCTCAGCAGATGCAAGAGATAAATGGGCAGATCTTGCTAATGAGAAGCTTCAGCAAGAGTTTTGGCTCTCAGCTTTTGTTGACAGAATTCAATACACTGAGAACATTTTCCTAATCATGAGTTTTTAGGAAGCTTCACATATGAAAAGTATTTTGAAACATGGGATGTCATGGCAGAGTAAGAAAGTAACTGAGTATTGGATTTGTGAGACTTGAGGCACATCAAATAAATCTCTTTCCATGTCAAAGAGATAGGAAGATGAATTGTTCCATCAGGCAGGTGATCATCAACATTTGGAAAAAAGAACTAAGCCAAATATGTGTATTTTCAGCTGCAATGAAAGAGTGAAATAAGCCCTTATTTCCATGAATGGAAACTCAGCCTCCATTTTTATAGAGTTTGGTGCAAGATTTCCATTTAGATTTACTAAATCCAAGTATCTAGAATCCACAAAAAGACAAGCATGAGTAAGACTATTGTTGAGAAGCTGCAACTTGTGGTACCTTTTGGAATCCTTTCAAGCAAACTGATACATCATCAAGGCGAAGCTTGAATTTCATGCAAGGAAGAGGAGCAACAGCATAGGATGCCATGATTTGTATAATATACTGGGTGCGTTGGTTTTCTGTCATATTGGCATAGATGGATGAAAGAGTTTTAAGTTGAGAATCAGGGAAGTCATCAGTGCACAGATTTTTACAGCACAGGAAGGAGGAGATTGATTCAATCCTTTCCACAGCAAGAATTGTTGCTTTTTTCTGTGGCTCTCTTTGCGTGGCAGTCTTCATCACCTGCTTTTTAACTACAGGGAACTGGATCCTGTTGTTGGTCTGAAAGAAAAGTGATAAAAGCGCATGTGAAAGTAAGTTGTTAGGTGTGGATTGGGATTGTTGCTGCTGCTGCTGATGTGAGAAAGATGAATAATGACATGAAGATTTTTAGTGTTGTTTACCGTCCTTGTGACAAGTTTGTCTTCCTCTCACATGCCATGATTGGAAGCCTCCTCCATCTCATCCACAAAAGCGAAAATGTCCTCTGTATCTTTGCTGCTGAACTTGGGTAAGTCATGCAACCCAATTACTGCCTAACAAGCTTCATCCCAATGGTCCAAAGGCTTGTCCTTGCTTTGCCACTGCCCTTTGGGAATATAAGATGTGGTCCCTGCAACCATGAGACTTTGTCTTCTCCATTGTTCCTTTATGTTCATTTTCAAGCATAAAGGGAATTTGTCCTCTTCTTCAGAGTACTCCTCCTCTGCTTTGTTAATGACATGTGCATTTTCGCCTAGGCCTTTGTCCTTGAGTTCTTTTAACTCCAGGTTTGTCACAGCTGGCTTCATTTGTTGTGCTCTTTCCTCCACTTTGGGCCACCTCCAACAAGTCGCTCTTGCTGAGGCTCCGTCGTACTACAGTGTAGGCACTTCAGTCCGGAGTTGACCCAGGCTGGTACCGCTAACTTCCTATGGTCCCTTGTAGACATCTCTGGCAAGCTAGGCAGTAGTTGATTCCTTGCTAAGGTACACTCTCAGTTGTAAAATCATCATAGTTGGACAATCCTGCCATCATCACCAAAATGTGAGCGTGTACCTATGTATATAACCTCAATAAAGGTGTGTCTTGTTTATATTCTAGAATGTTTATTCTATATTACTTTTTCATATTTATCCATCGCTAGTGTGGAGTTATATAAATTCACACTAATGGGATTTTTCTGGAAATTCCCTGCATTCCACCTATACCTCTGGGAAGGGAAATTCCTACCAATCAGCTACTATCATGATCTCCTTCGACCTTGACTCCTTAGGCATGCGACATTTGATGCCTGCTGCCTAACTTTCCTGCTTGGAGTTCCTGAATTCCTTGAAGAGGGCATGCACCCTTGTGAAAGGGGCATTCACCCCCAGCTTGATCCTTGCACTCTAACAAGACAAAGCCAAGTATAACTGCACAACTGCAGTGGATTGTACCCTATGAGACAAGGAGGGCAATTTTGGAGGAGCACCATGATTCTCCTTTAAGTGGACACTTAAGGTAGGACAAGGTCTTCAGGAGACTGGTAACCTAGCATTGGTGGCCAGGAATGTGAAATGATGTAGACAAGTAGATTCGTGTGTGTCCATGATATCAGGCTCATTGGAACAAGATCAAGCCCACAGCCAGCTTGCTATACCTAATTTGGACGTCAGAACCTTGGGAAAAGATTAGGATAGACCTCATAGGTCTCTTTCCCAAGAAGGTGAAAGGAGATACCCATGCAGTGGTACTTAAAGATCTATTTTCTAAATGGCCTGAGGTGTTTCTGATTCCTAATGCAAAAGCACAGATTGTGGCCAAGGCCATGCTAGATACAGTTGATAGGTGGAGGCCGCCTATCAAGATTGTCTCTGATCAAGGATTGGAATTCATTGCCCAGCTCCATCAAAAGCTGAATTGGTGAATGGGGATTAAGCACACATATTCTACACCTGGCCATCCCCAAACAAACAGACAAGTAGAACAATTCAATCAAACCCTGAAGAACAGTTTGGCCCAATATACAAACTTGAAACAGGACAATTGGGATGTGTTCCTCCCTTTGTTGCTGTTTGTGTATAGATCGAGCCTGCAGAAGACAACTGGCAGGAGCCCTTACGAGATCCTGTTCAGAAGGACCACGCCCCCCATCAATCCCTCGAGGCATACTAGAGACATTTACCCCTTTGACCAAGATGTGGATGTCTGGGTCTGTGAACTTCAGGAGGCTTGAGATTGAATCAAAAAGGAAGTCCACGAGCATAGTGAAGAAAGTCAGGAGAAGAGCTCCCAATATCACAAGTCGTGCACTGGTGAATTTGCACCTGAGGACAAAGTTAGGTTTCCAACGAAAGGAAGGTCCAAGAAGGGACCTTTCATTGTCGTGAAACCGAGAGTCTAAGTTCAACGTGGAACAAGTCAAGCCATTCACTGAACTTCCTCCCAAGGTTCTAACAATGGAAGAAGTCGGTCATATCACCCAGCCAAGTTTGCATCGAAATTATTATATGTCGACATGTTGCATCTATAATGAGGTTTCGGTGCAACTCCATTGCATTTTCTGCAGCATTGACATCAAGTTTATTCACCAATGAGACGTCTCAGAGATGGCTCAAACAGAGCCAAGGTTTCGTTCTGACCAAAAGTGCGGCACGTGACCTGCACATTGCCAGCCCAAAAATTTGCTCCTAGGAATGTCGCAGCTTGGGGTGCTACCGTCTTCGTGGTGACGAGAGTGAAGGTTATCCTGGTGATGTTGAACTTCCCGCGTAGGCCCTGTAGGATCGCTTCGATACCGCGCCGAGCTTTACATACGATGCCCTTCATGACTGAGTCATCGGGGTCGTCAGGGTTTTCTGCTCTGCGTCCACCAAGGGTGATACGCTTGTTGAGACGGCCGGACTTGATCTGCAACGTATGCAGATGGAAGTTGCCATCAACGTCGGGGTCTTCAATTATGAAGACGCCATCGATGCCGCAGTCCTTGGTGAGGCTAAACAGCCGTCTGGTGGCGGTCCCTTTGGCAACGATCTCGGCGAGTCTCACCGCGCCCACGTACTCGCCAGGGGTCTCTTCGGAAAAGGGTTCCCAGAATTCGACCTTGTCGTGCAGACGCTGGCAGATATATCTTTCGATCAGGTGGCCGGCGCTACCCTCACCATCCCAGCCGATTCTGGAAATCGTCCCCAGTACGGCCGCCCTTAGAGCAGAAGTGAAGGTCTCCGCTGAAACGTTGCTGACGTAGTTGGAAAAGCCGATGAGGTGACTCGGCACCAGTATCTCGTAGGTGAAGTTGATGTCGTCTTTCGCCCTTTCGTAGAGAAAGCCGCTGTCGAGCCAGTAGAGGAGAACCTTGTAGAAATTGTTGGGATTCTCGAGTCGAGGAGCCACGATGTCCTTCACCTCGTTGTACTCGAATCTGGGAAGATCCCAAGCACCCATGGATTCCTTGCGTTTCCACATCTTGGCGATAAGCGCGAAGAAAGCCTCGTTCTGTGAGAGTTCCCGGCGGAACTTTTGGTCCGACTTCGCGTAAGACCCTTTATGGGAGATGTATCTCTTGATAGAACGTCCGACCCCACCCGTCGCCCTGAAGCAGGCGTCGGTCTGGTCGTCCGGGGTGCCAGGTGGCATGATGCTCCGCAGCTCCTCTCTATCGCGAACCGGACTCAGGTGGTACTGGCAATAGACGTTGTGGTTGAGGTTGGGGTAACCGCCGGCGATGGCGATGGGGTCCTCGTGGTATGCCAAGTCACGCACGTTGCTAGTGGAGCCCGACAAGACGCCGAAACAATCGTACTCGCTCTTGCCAAGTACGAGAATATCCTTGAGGATACCGAGGAACTTCGGGTAGTCCTTGCTGGTGTCCGGGACGAACAGCGTCTGTATCTCGTCCAGGAACATGGCAACACGGAATCCTGCACTCCAGAGCTTCTGCAAGATCGTCGCGAAGCTGTCAGCACGACTGATCGTGTCGGGCAGCTTTCGGCCCGTCGCTTTGAAGAACTTGAAGATGAGTTTAGCCGGCCTGAGTGCACGACCGGTTTCGTAGTCGTGATAGACGGCGATGAGATTGTCTTGGAGGTTACTTAAAACATTCCACAGACCCCGCATGAGAGTTGTCTTGCCAACGCCGCGAACGCCCGTAATGAGCAGATTCGTTCCATTCCCGCCACTAGAGTGGCCCGATCGGTAGTCGATGACGTTGCAGGTTATCCTCCCAATGATGCGTTCCACCGTCATGGACTTGAAAAGCGAAAAGAAGGACGAGTCGACAGTAGATCGGCCATCCCAGACCTCCTTCACTATCGCCACGGCACGATCGCATTGGTCTTGACTGAGTTCGTTCCACTCTTTCTTTAGCTTGGGGTCGACGAAGATAGGTCGAGGGCTCTCAAGGACGGCAGCACCAACGGGAACAGTGGGGGCAGCACCAGCAGAGGTAGAGCCAGCACCAGTAGAGGCAGGGGTGCCCTCTAAGTTTAGGGTCTGCAAATTTGTGGCCAAATCATTCATCTTTTTTTTGGGGGAGGAGTAAATTAGAGCGCAGGAACACAACCACAGTGATAAAGTAGCATGCGCACGTACGGTAAACACCAAGCGACGGGTTTCCACCAGGCAAGAGAGAAATTAAAAAAGAAGCTTCCCGCCATTTACAACTGCCCAACATTCCTAGCATACCGGTAGGAATTTATCTCAACGCAAAAATAGAACAAAACTACCAATTTAAATGACCCATTGGTCAGTTCACAATAAGACTCTGCTAATTTTTAATTACGTTGCATTCAACTTTGCGCTGTTGCAGCCTTGGTTGGGCTATTTTCACTTCGAGTTTAAAAAATATTTTCCGTAAACCCGTGCCAGGCAAGAAATGAAAGCTTCCTGTTGTGGTTCGCTTCCGGTTTGGCGCCTATTCTTCCGTTTACTTTACCATCGGTATGGCTCTTTCCTTGCCTTCACTTCGGGAGAGGCTATAAATCACTTCTTCGGTGGTGCGGAACGAAGAAAATGCTTTCCCCGTGGCTCCTACGCTGTCATCTCCCCCCCTTGAAGATCTTATTAATTGGAATAGCGAAGAAGTGATTTTGTATCTTTTTTATGAAGTGTACAATCGGCACCACACGATTCAGTGGCCATTAGATAAAAATAATTAAATTGTTGTTGAGCTAAGCACATATTTTTGTAGCACTTCATGAGTGGGAAGCTGTTTTTGTGCCCAACTCGGCCAAGAGGTCGCGCTTGGTGTTGCCTGTGGAACTGTGATGTCATGAAGCTCGTTGCGCAAAAGGGCGGCAAGCTGCTGTCGAGCTGCTTTCGCTGGGCCAGAAGTACCTCGTGCCAATATTCGCTTTGCAACACCGTGTTTACCCTCTAACGCGAAGTTCGAGAATTTCTCCAGGCCATGGTATTGCTCTAGGAAGTAACCGTAGTGGTAAACGAATATATGTATATAGGTAGTGACATCCTCTTCTTGGTAGAGTGAAAAGGCTTTCCCAAACTCGATCACACGATCACACCAATCCTTTTCGCTAATTTTGACTCTAGCTTGTGCACTTAAACAGGCAAGAGGATAAAATAACTCCCAGATGGTGCGTGCTTTTGCAAGTCTTAGCCACCGCTTTTCATACTTGCTGATCAAGGTCTGCAGGCTGTCAAAGATATGCTCGTAGTTTGTCAGAATGTGAAGATAATCCAGACGTCCTAGCCTGTTAGCACATTAAGTTTGGTTTGTACATTGTGATAAATCCCCTACTACATACCGTGACCATTTTAATTGTGTGGTGAATGATAAGTCTCCTTTTTTACTTTGGTGGGATACCTTCACCTTGCAGTTTCCCAAAAGCACACGTTCCAGCTCAAACACTGCTCCAAGTACTTCCTCAATCTCTTCAGCAAGCAAATTGAGCTAAAAACACTGATTAAAACATGCACTTCAGTGATGTAAATAAGACATACAAGCTTTCAGATGATTGCTATCAAGCAGTGCATGTTGCAAAGGTATAACTTGCTGTAATGGAAAGTTCAAAATAGGTGCTTTGATAATTTTATAACTTTTGTGTACAACTTGCTGCTTGTTTAGTTGTTTGACAATCTTCTTGCATCATTTTTCAGAGTGAAACCACTAGTACTTCTTTTTAAAGTTGCCAAGCTACCTAGTTAGAACTGAAGTAAGTAATTGATACCCTTAAACAAAAGATGTCAACACTTACTTGCTGGTTACTAGACAATAGGGACATTTTCATTGAGCACTTGGATGAAATATCTCATAAAGCCTTAAAATCTTCATCATGGCTTTAAGATCACAAGTAAGCACCAGCAAAAAAGAATGCTCAAGAGTTAAAGGAATATCCGCCAACTTGGTCAGCCAATCAAAATTAAGCATCTTTTTTTCTATTGATTGGAGCATTTTCTTGAAATTTTTTGATTGGTTCATATGTATTTTCATTGTATCTTCCTTATACATGCTTTGTTTTGATTTTTACTATATTATTCTGCTTTTTTACTAGCTTTAGTCTTTTTATATACCTATTTCATCAATCTATAATGTGCATATAGTTGTGGCACTTGTTAAATTCTTTTGTTTTTTTTTTTGCTTTATGATTTTTATTACCATTTCTTTCTTGAATAAATACGGAAAAACATATTTAACGTATAAATACAAGCAATGTGGCTTTATATTATTGTGTTATAATTGTTTTTTGTTCTTACATATTGCTTTTTCTTTTTAAGTTGAATGGAGATAAACACTGAGGTTCTGTTGTAGTCAGGGATTAATGGGCAGTGGAAACCCCAAAAATGAAGGAGTTTGTGTGTGGGTAAATCTGTTTTATTGAATAAACATTCCACAATTTATATCCAGGCCTAGCTGTTACAGGCTGACCGTTACAACAACCATATATTCGTTAATTCTGTTATTTATCCGTTATTTCCAATACTAGGGATATTCCTGGCAGGAATTTCCTCCATTTTCCTGATCTCTCTAACATACCCTTTGACTAAGACAAAACGGCCCGGTTTTTGTTACAGCCCCTGGCTGTCGAGGTAGTGGGACTTGAGTTCATCCGCATAGAGATCATTTTCAGGCATCCAGCTGTCATCTTGCGCAGTGTAACCTTTCCACCGAACTTGAAATTTTCGCTCGGACTTGAGATCGTGATGATAGATAATATCCTCAACCTCATACTCGGCCTCATCTTCTTGTTGTAGTCAGGGTAATCTGGGCAGTGGAGACCCCAAGAATAAGGGAGTTTAGGTGTGGGTAAAATCTGTTTATTCAATAAATGTTTGGGCATTTATACCCAGGCTTTAGCCGTYAYYGGCTAACCGTTTAACAGTCACATATTCGTTATTTAACTGTAATTCTGGATCTGGGGAAATTCCAGGCAGGAATTTCCTAACTTTTTCCTGATCTCTCTAACATACCCCCCGACTAAGACAAAACCGTCCCGGTTTTCGTCACAGC
>CDFF01068112.1:0-16064 GCA_000826265.1 Acanthamoeba culbertsoni
ATCTCAGGTATTTCTCAACGACTGGGGCTGTGCAACCGAAGTAGGGGCAAAGGTTAGGTTCTCTGGTGCCTTGCAATATGCCCCAGCTGGCGTTCTTGAGTGTTGGCGACGGAAGCGGACCTATGAACCCACCTTTGCTCATGACCTGGAGATGGTGGTGAAGAGTGTCTTCCACGCTCTATCCATCACCACCTTCGAAGAGATACGTGTGGAAGAGGACGTGGGTGTGATCATTAAGTTTTGGGAACGTCAACTTCAGCCATCAATTTGGTCCCTCATGCTGGCTGCTGCCCGAGATGAAGATAATGAAGCACTCAGGAAACAGATTCGGGACCTCCTGCCTGGTACTCGCTCACCGCTAATTGTTTGTTTCTTATTTTCATTGACCACCACTTTCCAGGAAGTATGAATGCCAAACCCCCCTCGCCCCCTATAAAATAATTCATTATATGAACTCCCCCCTACCAAAAAATAATTATTATTTATAACTAATTGAGTTAATAAATAAATAAATAATCAGAGGAAGAAGGGAGTGCTGCGCGCTAAGAGCGCAGCACCCTAGTTAGCGAGTGGGCCCCAAGGTTCACGCCCAAGGGTGGCTGGGACGCGATCGATGATGTCCAAAAATTCCGCGAAATTTCTTCGAAATTCCACGCGTCGACTTTTCTCTCAATGGCGCTGAATCAGGTAGTTGGAGTCAAGTGCCAAGAGAGTCCCCCTTCTGGGACTACGTGGCGATCATGCGCCAGTGGGTTCTGAGTCAACCCATCGATCCTACGCGCCCCGCGAACCGCAACAATCCAACTCTTCGCGAAATGTTGGATCGTGTGGAGATCAGGAAGGCGCGATCGAGCGAGCGCGAGGACTCAGAAGCCGTCAGGAGGAAGCTGACCAAGCGCCTGCAACTAGTGGGCTATGGTTCACGCGGCCCTGACAAGTTGGGGGCCCAATCTTCGATGGGCGAGTTGGATGAGGAGGCTGAAAAAAAGAGGATGGAGCTGGCCAGGCGCCATAAAAAAGCGCGCAAGGCCACTCTACGTAAGCGCCAGGCCCAGGAGGAAAAACGTGTGTCCAAGCGCAAGCGCTTGGACACATCCCAAGAGAAGGAGGCCGACGCCAGTCCTCCTCAGCCAAAGCAAAAGGCCGCCCGCGCAACCTCAGCGCAGAAGGCAGAGATCGCCAAAAAGCCAGTTCGTGTAGCGCACACGACGAGGAAGAAGTAGATATGTTATATATCTATTGTTCTATTTTTATTGCTTTTTAATAAATTGATTTTAACCATCATCACCAGAATTGTGACTTTCGCTGATCAATTGAATTTTCGCGAAACGCCCTACTCCTTAACGCGGGAGGGTTGAGTTCAGTACCTGAACTCAATGGATAGAGTTCAGGTACTGAACTCTGGGGTTGAATTCAAATCGTTTCATTGACATGTGGTTTTGTGATATGTTCTCAAGGGACCTAAGGGAACAACTATCCCGTTCGAATTAGTCCCAACGAAACAGTTACAAGCGAGATAGGTCGTCGAATGTAAAACTCGATAACCAGTTCAGTACATGAACTCAAAATAGTTCAGTACCTGAATTTTTCACCGTGAAATTTCGAGTTCAATATATGAACTCTGAAGGATTTTAATTCAGTACCTGAATTTTATCACCGTGATATTTGGAGTTCAATATATGAACATTGAAGATTTTCCTGGAGAATTTCTAAGTCATCCTTTATTTTAACCCAAGGTGATCGTTTATCACCATAATAACAACATGTCCCGTGTCAAGACAACTGCCAGGAAAGTTAGAACAAGCCCTGTCGCGCTTGAGGAAGAGAGCTCCGACACCAGCTCATCAAGCAAAAGTGAATATGGTACTTTTCTGATGGCTGTGCAAGAATAGCTCCACTGGTGTGGTTGGCAATTGAGGTGGAATTCATGATAACACTGTCACTTTGTGCAATCTCTAAGGTCATCCTGCGCATCTCGTGGAGCTTCTTTGTGTTTGCCCCAAAGCCCCTCTCCCAGACTTTTCTCCATCAATATGAATGGTCCTGAGCTTCACCCTTTCGTGATAACAGGTGCTCTATTGAAGGTGAGGTTTCTGGTTGGAATGCAGAACACGAAGGTCATCATCACATTGGCGACCAGGTTCTGCTGGAGAACCTTGTTCACATAGACCTGAATGTCATCATTGGAGGCCTCTGCGTCAAGTTCAGGGTTGGAGTGAGGGTCAATGGCGATGGTGGCATGTCTTGCAAGATACTGTCGCACATCCTTGATGGAAAAAGGCTTCATGTTTAACCCTTTAGTGCCCGCTCTCTGGTGGAGGTTGTAGTTTGTGCCACTCGGTGATGTCTCCTTTGCGGAAGTCAGCGCGCAGGTTCTCACACTTGAAATACTCTTTGTCGGTGGTTGGTGTTGGTGCTTCTGTGCTGTTGTTCTTTGTATAAATATAGGAGTATAAAGAAAGAAAATTTACTAATTGCCATAAAAAGCCAATTTTGAATGTTATAGAGAGGACCCCAATTTTAGAGAGCCTATTTTCAACCCTCCCAGTGGGGTTGGTTAACCAGTTTACAAAATTTCGTGATGGCATGAAGCTGCAAATGCTTCCCATTGGTTGAAAGCGAAATATTCATGGAGATTCAGTAAAGAACTAAAAGTTTGGCCAAGGAAACACAATCTGCAAATTCAAAACCTAGGTGTTTCGATGCTAAACTCTATGGCAGAAAAAGGAGCATCAGAGTATCTCCTATGGTAGACAAGGAATTGGGCATCAGGACCCAGGTTATCTCTCATGTTTTGTACTCTTTGTAAAAGAGCAAACTGTTTCCAGGATAAACAAGACATCCCTACTTGCTGATATCCATTTCTTGTTGCTTAACTTGATATGGCAGGAAGCAAGTTTTTTTTGCAAAAAGCTATCAGTTGCACCTGTATCAATGAGGAATTTAGCTTGCTTGTTGTTGCCTTATTCTTTTACACTTAGGGATTAAGTCCCAATGCAGCAATTTTATTAATGTTTAAGATGTTGCAAAAGAATTTCACAACAAATTTCCTAACAAACCTGCCCTCAAAATGGAAGATAATGTCAGAAATATTATTTAAACTAATCCTGGTCAGATTTATATTTTGACCTTTTTCCCTGCCACTTTGGGAAAAACAGCCTCTAGTGACTTTAGGCTATTTGTGCACTAGCCAGTATTAAACATCTCTGGTGCCTCTAGATGCAACCTTGTCATAAACCAAGGAAGCTCCAATGCAAAGATGGCAGTAATGTTGTAGTTAAGGATCAATGGGCAGTGGAGACCCCAAAAATGAGGGAGTTTGTATGTGGGTAAAATCTGTTTTATTTAATAAACATCTGGGTATTTATACCCAAGCCTAGCCGTTGCAGGCTAGCCATTTAGCAGTCACATTTCCGTTATTTAACTGTTATCCTTATTCCTAGGAAATTCCAGGCAGGAATTTCCTGTCATTTTCTTGATCTCTCTAACAGTAAAGTGATAAAATGATAGATAGATAAAGTTCTAATGGGCTTTGGATTGCATAGTGACAATACAAAATAAACCTAAAGCTGCCTAGTTTGACTCTCTTTTCTTTGGTGCCCTTTTTTTTTGGGAAAAAACCTTGTTACTTTCCACCATGTTTCTGAAAGGAGGCACATCTTCTAAGTACCTGCAACAAACACTTAAACTATTTAATATCTGCCAATGAACTAGTGCTATATCCATTTCATTGTCCTTTTGTTATATAAGACAGTTTTCCTATCTCACACATTGTTAGGCGCAGCCCTATTTGGAAAGAAGCGGTAGTATTTTAGAAGTGCATAAAAGCATTAGTTTTGCCTAAGAACACCCAAATTGCACCAATCACCATACTTTTTTCCTTTTATAAAATTGAAGGCATGGGCAGTAAAATGCTTTCGCAGAAGAGTTTTTAGGCCTGTGAGAGATATGAAGCGGCTTTGGTTCGAGTGAGAAAGAAGAACCTGAAGGCAACCGTGGTTTGGCTTGTAAGGAAGCAGATGCACAAATCGCAAGAACAATCTATGTTAGCATCTTATATCCATGAGATGCTACATTGAGACATGAGAGCTCATTCCGTATGTTTCCACTTTTCTCTTTGTATTAAGCAGCAACCTTTTTACCAATACCAAGTGCAACAACATGTATATAGGTTTCCCCATCTCAACTTGCATCATTAACAACCTGCAGCGGACCTTCATCGCATGAGCACTGCTGGACGATCGATGGGGTTGCACACAGCTTCATCACATCTGTCATGCTCACTGCACATAGCCTCCAACTCGAACTGCAAAGGATACTCCTTCGTTGCTGTGAGGTTTTGCCCTTGCTGCCAGCAGCGGCAGAGAACCACTGCAGCCAAGGCCAGTGCAGCCACGCCCTCGCCAGAGATGGTGAAGTTCACTTCAGCAGTATACGACTGTGGTGGTTCCACCATGTAATGCATCAAGGT
The DNA here is from genome assembly GCA_000826265.1 of Acanthamoeba culbertsoni. Classification (NCBI taxonomy): domain Eukaryota; phylum Discosea; order Longamoebia; family Acanthamoebidae; genus Acanthamoeba; species Acanthamoeba culbertsoni. The sequence continues at coordinate 4,472 of CDFF01068112.1, forward strand.
GAGAAGGGACATTGAAGTGTAGAGCAGCGTGTGCATGCTGGTTCAGTATCCAGGCCAGTGGTGCTGGCCACTGCATGGTCGTTTCTCCTCATGAGAGTACTCTTCCAGGAGTGCTGCTGTGCAGATTGCTCCACAGAGGGCGACCGGCACGTTGAAAAAGAAGGTTATCTCCATGGTGGAGAGTACATAGCGCTGGTAGAGCCACTCTGGCTCAAAGTAGTCCACAGGGCGGGCGATGTTGTCAGCAAAGTGGGCAGTATGAATCACCAAGTGGCACACGTAAGCGATGAATAACAGCCACGCTGACTTGCCCAACCTAAGATCAAGCTAGTGCTGCGCCTCAAAAAATTATCGTAAGTACAGTGAAGGCGACCCGCACAGGCGAGAGCGGAGGCTCCAGTATCACCACAGAAGCCCCAAAGGTGGAGGAACCAAACTGGGCCATAGTGCATCAGAAATAGTACCTGGTGGTGTTGTTTTGTAGCCCCCCGGGCTTAGTGCCACGTGGCAGGGCATTCTGAGGGACGTTAGACAACGATGGCATGAACAGGTTTCCTTGTCCTGTCACTGGCGGATACGGCCATACTGCGCAGAAAGCACCGCTTCCCGTCCGATCAGCGAAGTTAAACTGCGCCAGGCGGTGTTAGTACTGGGGTGGGCTTGTGGCGAAAGCACCGCTTCCCATCATGTTGGCCAACATTTCCAGCACGGGGACAAGCCAACATGGCTACGCCCTTTAGTACTCCAAGATAGTTTCGAGCTCAGCCTCTTTCCATCATGTTTTCATTCACTACCACTCTGTAAGGATCTTGTTAGAATGCTGAGTATAGATTGTGTGAGGTCACGAGATAGTACACAAAATGTGTGCATTCTTAACTGCTAATTTTTCTTTACAAATGTGCAAGAAACAAAAAAAAGCCCAATTCGTGCTTGCTTTACGCTGCGAGCAACTCTTCTTCTTCGTCGCCGTCGATCACGCAGGTCGACTCTCTGGGCGCTATTACGCTCAGATTGTCCAGTTCGGCCGTCAGGTCAAACTCGAGCGCCGCGGGCGCGCCGACGTCCCCAGTAATGGCCCCCGGCGCGTCATCCTCCTCGATATCCAGCATGAGACTCACGTCGCGCTCGTCGTCATCATGGTTGTGCGCCGCCAATTGGGCTGTCAGGTTCAATGCCGCGGGAGGCGCGCCGCTTCTCGGCGCGCTGGGCTTCACAATTCGCCGCGTCACCGTCGACGGTGCACTGTGCGAGTGAATCATCCATGTTAGCCATCCATACTTCATCGACACAAGAAGAAGGAACAGAGGAAAGTTACCGAGAGCCGTGAATAGATGAGTTGGCGACCACGCTGAAGTTGACGTCGCGGTTCTCCTTGTCGATCCGCACGCGTTCGGCGCCCTTGAGGAGGGCGGAAGCGGCCGAGCGAGGCTTGACTGCCGACCCGGGGACGCGAGACGCTGATGATGAAGTCATCGACCTGTCGCCAGACTTGCCGGCCAGCCGAGCATTTTCCCGCTTGAGAGCCGCGATGGTCTTCTCGAGGTCAGCGACGCGAGTGACCAGCGTGGCATTCTTCGTGCGCAATTCGTGCACTTCGCCAAGCACCGCCTCGTGCCGTTTGATCTTTTGCCTAGGATTGGTGCTGTTGGTGGAAAATTACGTGGTTAGTGGATGATGATTGGAGATTGTCATGTATTCTCCTATTGGGAGAGCCATAAATTCTACGTACTTGCCGACCAGTCGCGCGTTCTCCTCGCGGACCTTCTTGAGCTCCTGCTCGAGCTCTGCATTGACAGCCTTCAGCTGCTTGATCTCATACTTGGGGTTGTAGTTGCCCGACTTGATAGCCTCATCCTTCTTCCTCCTCCTCTCCTCCTTTTCCCTCTCCGCCTGCCTTCGCTCCCTGCGCTCCTCCTGCAGCTGCGCCTTGACCTGCTGCAGCTCGCGCTCGAGGAACGCGTTCTTGGCGGTGAACGTGCCGAGGGTCATCTCGGCCTCCGAGCAGAGGGTGACCTCCTTGGCCTTGGCCATCTCCTCATGCATCGCCAGCTCGCTCCTGTACTGCTCGCTCTGCTCCCGGGCCGACCTGAGCTCCTCCGAAAGCCGCTTGTTGGCTGTCTCGAGCTTGACCCACTCAGTCTCCATCAGCTTGCGCACCTGGTACTCCTTCTCCCGCTTGGCCTGCGCCTCGGACCTCAGTTTCTGCTCCTGCTCGATGATGGCCTCCAGCGTCCGCTGCTGGGTCTTCATGCCGTCAACCTCGCCTTGCGCGGCACGAATGGCATCCGTCAGCATGGCCTCGCGCGACCTGGCCTCGTCCTCCATCTGCGCCCGCATACGCAGCGTAGACTCGAGCTCTTCCTCCTTACGCTTGCACTCGTCCGTCAGCCGCGCGTTGGCGGTCTCGAGCCTCTGCGCCAGCCGCTGCTTCTCGTCCCTCTCCACCTCGATACGGGCCTTCTGGCCCAGGACCTCGCACAGCTCCTCCTCTTTTGCCCGCTTGTCCTGCTCCAGAGCGCGTCGGACATCATCGGCCGCGCGCAGCTCGGCCTCCTTCCGCTCCAGCGCCTCGTCGTATGCAGACTTGGTCATCCGCAGCTCATGCTGGCTGCGCGCGCGCTCGTCCGCAACCTGTTGGCGCAGCGACTCGATCTCGCAATCCTTCTTGCGCCGCTCCTCTTCCGCCGAATAGAGTTTGTGCTGCAGGTCAGCAAGCTTGGCTTCGGTCAAAGCGAGCTGCTCGGCGAGCTCTCCTCCGCGAAGGTGAGCTTCGGCGCACTCGCGCTCGACTCGCTCCTTCTCCCGCTGGACTTCGGCCTTGGTCAGTGAGAGCGCCGATAGCTCGACCTCTGTTTTGGCCAATGCGGATTCGAGCTCGCGTCTCGCCTCCTCCAATCGCTGAGCCCTATCTTCAGTCTCGATTCTCCTCTGCGTCTCGGTATCCCGCGCGGCGGTCATCTGATTCAGCGCGCCATGGAGCTGCGCGCATTTCCCGCGCTCAGATTCCAGATCGGCGCGCAGCGCGGCGCACCACTCATCCCTTTGCGCGATGTCCGCAGAAAGGCGCGCAGACGTCGCCTCAAGCTCGACGGTCTTGGCCTCGAGTTGACGTGTCAGCGCGTCACCGCGCGCGGTGGCCGCGCTCAGTTCCTGCCTGCAATGGGCGAGCGCAGACTCGACACCGGCCTTTTCTTCACGCAGTGCGGCGAGTTCCTGCTTGAGTTTCTCCTCCTGGTCCGCGAGAAGCTGCTTGTCTAGGATGGTCTCGGCCAGTTCCTGCTCTTTCTGGTCACGCTCGCACTCGAAGCGGTCGCGCTGTATCTCGACGGTCTCTAGAAGGGCCTCGAGGTCGTTCCTCTCCTCCTCGAGCTTGGCCCGCTCCTGCTCGACCTCGGCCAGCCTCTTTCTGGTCAGCTCGAGCTCCTCGTCAGCCGCACGCTTGGCCTCGGTCGCCTCATTAAGGGCGGCCTCGGTCCTGCTCTTGTCCAGCTCGACCGCCTCCTTAAACCTGATCACTTCCTCCAGTTCAGCCTGCTTTGCGTTGGTCGCTTCCTGCGCACGGTCTCTGGACCGAGTCATCTCCTCCAGCGCGGCTTCGGTGGTCTTCATCGCCTCCTGAAGCGCGCCATAGACAGAACGGAGCTCCGCGAGCTTGGCCTTCTTGCTGGCCTTCTGCTCGGCGAGATGATCTCTGGCCTCTCGGGTGCGTCCCAGCTCAGCCTCGGTCTCCTTGCGAAGCTCCTCTTCAGCAGCGTGACGGCTGGTCACCTCTTCCAGCTTCGACTCCACACTCGCGCGCAGAGCCGATTCCCGTTCGATCGAAGCGGCCAGCTGACCAATGCGCTCAAAGCTGGCCTGACGCTCGCTCGCCATAGTCGACAAATATTCCTCGATCGTTGCATCGCGTTGGGCAAGTTGGTCAGACAGACGGTCATGTTCGGAGGTGATTTCGGCCAGACTGTCCTCGGTGGCCGCCTTGGCGCTGGCCAATGACTGCGCAAGTTCCACGGAATCCTTAAGCTGCGCCTCCACTTCGGATTTGGCTAACTCGACCTCGGCCTTCTCCTCTTCGAGCTGCGCCAGCTCTCTCTCGGTCTGCTTCAGCTTCTCCGAGATCTCGTCCCTTAGAGAAGTCATCTCCTCAAGCTGTCTCATGGTTTCCTTCTGCTTAATATCAAGTGCGTCCCTCGCGGCGATCACTTCGGCAAGCTCGACCTCGATCCGGGCCTTGGCTTCCTGAATGCCCTTCAGTTCTGCAGACATGGCTTCCAGCGCGCCCGACTTCTGATTGGAGGCCTCCTCGAGCTGCGCGTTGTGGTACTGCGCTTCAGCCAGCTGGTTCTCCACATGCTTCTTGGCGGTCTCCATCGCGGTCTTGGCCGCAGAGAGATCTGCGAGTTGCTCCTCGAGCTCTTGCTGCTGCTTCTTGAGGACGTTCTTGGCCATGATGGACCTCACGAGCTCGGCTTCCTTCTCCTCCTTCTCGGCTGCAAGCCTGGCCTTGGCGTCCTCCGTTTCCCTGAGCTGCTCTTCGGTCCTCTGCTTAGCCATGCCAAGGGCACGGTTGGCCTCCCGAGTCCTCTCCAGCTCGGCTTCGGTCGCACGCTTGGCCAGTTCGACCAGCGCCTTCTCCTCCTGTAGCCGGCACAGCTCAGCCTCGCGCGCTTCGTTCATGCGCTTCGACTCGCCAAGCTCAGCAATGGTAGAAGCAAGCTCAGCTTCCCGTTCGGCCTTCTCACGTCCCAATTGGTCGTGCTTAGCCTCGAGGTCGGCCAACGCCTTCTGCACCTGATCGATCTTCTCCTCCGCGTGACGCACTTCTTCGACCTTGCCCGCTAGACGAGACTCGAGATCGGCCTTCTCGGATTCGAGAAGCGATTTCATGTCGACATACGCCTTCTCGTCGTTCAACCTGAGCTCCTCCATCGCCACCTTAAGTGCACCCAGTCGTTCAAGCGCATCGCTCTTTTCCTGCTCGACCTGATCGCGCTCAGCGATCGCCGTCTTCAGACGATCGGCGGTCTCGTCCCTCTCCTCTTCCACACGCTCCTTCTCTGCGGTCACGCGCTGCAGCTCCTCGGACTTGGCGTCGAATCGGGCCTCGAGCTCGGCTTGTTGGGCCAATAGGGCAGCTTCTCGCTCACACGCTTCGTCGATCTTCTGCTTGGCTTCCATGAGCTCGCCATACACGGTCTTCATCTCGGCCTCAAGCTCGGCGTTCTGTTGATTGGCGTCGGCGAGCCTGCGCTCGGTCTCAGCCTTCGCCGACTCGATATCAGCCTTGGCAGCCTTCAAATCGGCCAGCTCGGCCTCGAGCTGCTCCTTCTTGGAGGTCAGGCTAGCGTGTTCGCGCTCTGCCGCTTCTCTCTCAGCTTCGCTTTCGCTCTTCTGCGTAGCGAGCTGCTCCTCCATTCTGCCGATCTCTTCGTCCTTTTCCGCCAATCGCAGAGTCATGCATTCCTCCAATTCCGCCAATCGGGATGCTGCTGCGCGTTGCTCGGCCTGGGCTTCCTGGGACATTTTATCCATCGTGGCGTCCTTCTCGGCGATTGTGCCTTCGAGCCGCTGCCTTGTATGCTCGAGGTCAGCAACCCTCGTGCGCTCCTGCTCGAGTTGAAGGGTAGTCTCGCTCAACTCATCTTCTCTGGTCTTGAGGTCCTCCTCCAGACTCTCCTTATCGACGCGCAGGCTCTCCAGCTCGACTTCCTTGAGCCGCTTCTCTGCTTCAACAATCTCCTTGGCGTTGTTGACGTCATCGAGCTCGCCTTCGAGCTTCGCCACCTGCGCTTCAAGCTGCTCTCTGGTGTTCTCCAGGCCAGCGATTTCGGCCTGAAGCCTCTCCCGCAGCGACTCCAGCCCGCGCTTGGCCTCACTGGTCTCCTCAATCTGGGCGCGGAGAGCCGCGTTTGCCTCTTCCAGCGCCAGTTTCTGATTCGTCAGCTCGACAATGGTCGCTCGGCTGGTCTCCAGTTGCTCTTCTGCTGAACGCTTCGCCTCGGTCATGGCAGCCAGCTCGGCTTCGGTGCGCGCCTTCGCAGCTTCTGTCTCCTGCTTGAGTCCAAAAAGGGTCGCCAGCTCGCCCTCCAGGGCTGCCTTCTCCTTCTCAAGCCCGGCATTCTTCTTCAAAATCTCGGCAAGCTCCGATTGGCGCTCGTTCAACTCCTGCTCCAATCGGAATTTTGCGTCGACCGTAACATCGAGCTCTGCTTCGAGCTTGGCCTTATCTGCTGCAATGCCGTTCTTCTGCTTGATCGTATCAGCCAGCGCGGCTTCTAGTTCGGCCTTGGCAACCCCGAGCTCATCCTTGGTCTTCTTTTCCAAGGCCAGCTCGACGAGCGCTGCGCTCTTTTCCGCATCGACGCCCGCCTTGGCCTCGGAAAGCTCTGCAAGCTGCTGTTCGATGTCAGCCTTCTGGCGCTCCAGCGCGGCCTTTGCCTCGTCCAGCGATTGCAGGCGAGATTCGAGGTCGGCGATGGTCTGATCGGCGGCCTCCTTCATCTGCGCCATCTCGCCCAGCGTCTCCTCCGTGCGCGCCCTGTCCTCATCTGCGGCCTTCTTCTCCTGCTGCAGACGCTCGAGGCTCTTGTGCAGGCTGCTTACCTCGCGCTCGAGCCCGTCCTTTGTTTCGTTGAGGCTGGCAAGCTCCTGTTTCATAGCCTCGTTCTCGAGCTCAGCGGCGTGCTTGGCCTGCTCCACTTCCTGCCTGGCATGCTGCTCGTCGTTCAACGTCTGCATGGTCTCTTCGAGCTGGCGTCCTCTGAGTTCTCTCTCCTGTTCGACGCGCTGCTTCTCGGCTTCGAGCTTCTCCAGAGAAGACTCAAGCTCGCGCTGCCGTTCGCGGAGCGACGCGGCGCCAGACTCGAGTTGGCCCAACTGCTGCTGAAGCTGAGCCTTCTCCTCGCGCAGGGCGGCAGTGGCGGCCTCGGACTGCGCCAACATCGCGCTTGTCGCGGCCTTCTCAGACTCGAGGCCCGCATAAGCACGGCTCATGGACTCGAGCTCGGCCTCCTTATGCTGCCTGGCGGTCTCTACGGCCTGATGACGCTGCCGCAGCTGGTCCAGGTCGATTTCCATGCTGCTCTTCTCCCGGTCCAGCGCGTCCTTCCGCGCTTGAAGGTCTGCGTACTGCCTTTCCCTCTGCGCTGCCTCAGCTTCGAGCGTGATGCGCGCCCGCTTGACAGACTCCAGTCCTTGGGCCATCTGCTCGTTGTCCCGCTTCAGGCCGTCGATTTCCCTGTCTCTCTGCCTGACCTTCTCCTCCTCGCCCTGCAGAGCTGACTTTGTATCGTCCAACTCCCTCTGCAGCGACTCACATCGCCGGGCGAGGGTAGCCTTCTCCTCGCAGGCCTCGTCGAAGAGAGCCTTGATTCGCGCGGCCTCCACGTTCTTCTCGTCCATCTTCTTGTTGAGGTCTCTCAGCTGCGCGCTCAGCTCGTCAGCCTTCTTCTCCCTCGCGCGCAGCTCGGACGAGAGCTTCTCCGCCTGAGCAGTCATGCGGGACACCGAATCTCGGAGCTCATCCTCCGTCCTCTTGAGCTCCTCGTCCATTTTGGCCTTCTCCTCGCTCCGCTGCTGATGCAGCTCGTCGATGTTGGCCAACAGCGCCTTGTTGCTTTCGTTCAGCTCCTCCTTCCTCTTCTCCAACGTTTCGATTTTCCTGCTGAGCCTCTGCACCTCGTCGTGATTGGTCTTCAGCTCTCTCTCAAGGGCCACCTGAAACGGGTAACGTGTTAATCAGATCGATTAAGACACACAAGAAAAAAAGGTGTACCTTTTCAAGATGCATCGAGTCGTGAGCACTTTGGAGTGACTCGTACTCGGAGCTGAGCTTGTCAGCCTTTGCAGTGACTTCGACGAGCCTAAAAAGAAACAAGAGTATTAATATACACTCTGTATATTAAGTGGCACAATGAGATACCTCTTCTCGTTAGCTTGGTGGTCCCTTTCGAGCTCGGCCAACTTCTTCTTCTCGGCTGTGATGGTGGCTTGATAGATCTCAGCCTGCTCGGTCACAGTTTGCAACTGCTTCTTGAGCGACTCGAGCTCAGCCGAGGCTTCCTGCAAATTGTGTTCGGCCATTTCGGCCTTCTTACGCGATACTTGGAGCAGACGATTGGTTTTGTCGATGATCTGCTTCATGTCGTTGATCTTCTCGTCGCGCGCTTCGAGCAGCTTCGCGCTATCGGCATGTTCCTTCACGAGCTGGAGCAGCTTATCGGACATGTCCTTGTTCTCCTTCTCCAGGGCGCTCTTTTCAGATACGAGCGTTGATTTTTCCTTGAGGAGTTGAGTCTGCTTTTCCTCGTAAGTCTTCATGAAGGCCGTTTGCTTCTCGATCAACTTAGTGAAGGTCTCTCTCTCCTTATCGGCAGCAAGTTTCTAGAAACTTTCTTAGCTTCATGCAGGTGGGAAACAAAAGGTTAAGATGTACCTCAGCTCTCAATCTCACAAGTTGATTCTTCTGTTCTGAAATCTTGGCCTTCAATTTCGCCTGCTCAGCATCAATGCCCGGACGAGTGGTGGTGCTTCCGCGAATCACGGAAACATTAATGCTGGCATTCGAGCGAGTGGTTGTGTTCAAAATTGATCGGCTCATGTTGGCATCCGAGCAAACGGACGAGTCTGTAAGCAACAACAGCTTTTAGCACGTGGATTCAAACAGGAGGTGCGAGGGAGAGTACCAGCAGCATCGTCGTTCCACCTCTTAGCTTTGGGGATAACAATTGACGGACATTTGTCATCCGACTTAACATCATAAGCACCAGGACCGGGCACATCGGAGCCCTTCTCCTTGGCGAATCTGCTGCTTTTCATGAACATTTTTCCGTTCGTTATGTTTCTATTCCTCTTCTCGTCAGACGGCTAGCCAACGCACTTAAGCGTGGATCCCTCAAGATACAAAAAGAGATTGTCTACGTGCACGACTTAGTGCTAGTTGAATAGAGCAAGGCCCTAGAGCGCCACAACCCAACCCTTGGGTGTTAGTTTTGGCGGGAGACCAACGGCTTGCATTTTGGCGGGAGTTGCGTGCCTTGCATCGCTAGGCCGGCTCGAAGGAAATTCAGGCCATATTTCGATAGTTTCGCGCCGGAGAAAGAGAGTGCTGGAAATTTGGAGAGAAAGCCTGAGTCACATCATGTCGTGCTGCGTGCGTATGGTGGACGTATGGTTCTTCTGAAATTTACTGCTGACCCCGCGGAAAGAGTACGTAGGCCCTTGACTGCAAGCGATCTGGGCTTTCGAGTTCACCTTGTGTAACAGGAACAAGTCTCCTACGCCAAAGTTGACACTTTACCCCATAGCAAAGCTGAAGCGAGACGACGAACATGCTGCCGACTCCCGCATTCATGGCCGAGTCGCTACTTCCTCCTCTTGAACTCACCCTGGGCGGATTGTTTGTCGGGGCCCTTGGTGCAGTCCTTCTTCAGGCCTTCCACTTTGCAGAGTCCAACGCCGCCATGCGAGGGCGGAAAGGCCAGCCCCTTCCAGGTGGGTCCTCTCCTGGACATACAATTGCGTCATTCTCTAATACCTTTTACATGCAGCCTGGGTGGAGCGAGCAATGAGGCTGTTGTTCCTATCCGCCATCGTCGGACCCTTCACCTATTTTATCGATCGCTACCTATTCCAATTCCCAATACTTACCCTCGTGTGGATCCTCTACGCCATTCCCTACACAGATCTCTCCGAGCAGAATGGCGGCAAGGTACGACACCGCACTCCCCCCCCCTCACACCGGAGAGGTAGCATGACCATGGCCAGCAACCCAGACTCCTAGACTTCGGAAATGCCCAATGTGGAATCTGGCCAAGAAGTACTTCTCGCTCGAGCTGGTGAGGACGTGTCCTATCGATCCGGAGAAGCAATACATATTCGCCATTCACCCTCATGGTGCGATAATCAGAAGAGGGGCAAGAGGGGGTTGCTGATGGATGAGATTACAGGAATACTGCCAGTAGGCACGACCGTTGCCATGGGTTTTGAGTGCAAGGGAGGTTTCAAGGACCTTTTCCCGGGTATCCATTTCAAGACTCTGGTGGCAACCTTCGGCTTCTACGTTCCTCTCTACCGAGGTATCAGCCTGTCTTCATATTTCCATCTTTCCATGAACCGGATTAACCATACGGATGTAGAGTTCCTCCTGTATTCAGGCATGGCAGACGCATCTCGCTTCTCTGCCAAGAAGCTACTTGATGACAAAATGTCCATCGCGTTGGTGCCTGGCGGAGCCACAGAGGCACTCTACGTGAATCCCGACCAGGATGTCCTCTACCTCAAGAATCGCAAGGGATTCATTCGTCTTGGTTCGTCCTTCGTTTGGCTCCCCTTCCTCCAACTGCCTCGACCGCTGACGAATCGCAACCTTTGAGCAGCGCTCGAACATGGTACCTCGGTGGTGCCAGTGTACAGTTTCAACGAGAACAGCACCTACCGGCTCTATCAGGGCGGCAACAAGCTACTTAATGAAGTGAGGCGGCGATTCCAAAAGATCTTTGGACTCACGCTGCCGATCGTGCTCAACATCATCCCTAGGCGCGAGAAGATTACCGTCGTCGTGGGGCAGCCTGTAGAGATGCCGCTCATCCAGAACCCGTCCGCCCAGCAGGTGGACCATCACCTGAACATGTACATAAACAAACTCAAGGAGCTTTATGAGGCCAACAGGGAGAAGTACTCTCACCCCAAGGAGAAGCAGCTCGTCGTCATATGACCCATCCAACCCCTTTCTGTGTAGTTACATCTGTTACCTCCTTCATGGCGCCAGTAGGCGCTATTTTACACTTGCTAGATATTGGCTGTAAATATTCTACTAATAAAGCGTGTGAAACTACTTTAAGCAAGAACTTAGCCAAAGTGATGATGTATCGTGCCATAGCGCTCCCTATTCGAGGAATTGCGGAGAAACAGCTGGAAAATAACTCAAAAAAATAAAAAAACCGACAGGGCCATTCACAATCCCCAACGCGTGCATTAACGATGAAGTCCTCGCTACAAGGGTCACGCTCACCGGGTCTGTCTCGCTTGCCTCGGTTCTTGGGCCTGGACAATCACCTGAGGCGACGTCTCAATTTCAGTGGTTCGGCGCTCCTCCTCGCCCAGGCGCAAAGGAGATGGGCCACCTCGGCCACCGATGTTGTTCGCCCGCCTAAACCGAAACTCGAGCGCGGGCCATCGCTGAAAATTCCCCTTGCCGATACGCCTCCCCTCACACCAATGTCCAAACTGAAGACGCCCACAACGCGCATCACTACACTGCCCAACGGCGTTCGCGTTGCCACCGAAGAAACGTACGGGCAGGCGACAGCTATGGGCGTTTTCATCGATGCTGGTTCGAGAAACGAGACTGTCGAAACCAACGGCACCACTCACGTTCTGCAACGCATGGGATTTAAGGTTAATCCAATTATTATCTTTACGTAATTTAATCGCGAGATCAAATCTTACATCTGCCATCTAATGGAAATTCAGGCCACCACGAACAGGACCAGCGCACAGATCGTGCAGCAGCTCGAGTCGCTGGGCGTGAATGCCATCTCTTCTTCCTCTCGCGAGGCCATGGTCTATACCGCCGAAGTTGTCCGAGGTTCTCCTC
>CDFF01068149.1:0-14608 GCA_000826265.1 Acanthamoeba culbertsoni
GCAAGTTTTCTCTGCTTCATACAACACCAATAATTACAGCACATGCCGTTATTATTGGGACAACTTGGTGACMTAACAAAATTTTCGTTCTCTTCAGCAAAAGTGCTGGTGGCACAGGTGGAAAATGGCTGGCGCCCAAAATTTCCAGCGCCAGTTCAAGGCCCACTGAGGGACTTTTTGACTTTGAAAATTTTCAGTTCCCATGCCACGTCAGCAGACAGCCTGGTGACGTCAGCACACTGCAGTGCCACTAAAAACGTACAAACTTGAATAAACCTAACTGTAACTGTAGATGTTGAAATCATGGCGAGAACTAGGATGGCCTGCACTGACCCACATGGCGACACCAGAACCAGGTACATGGCCTACTTCTGACTTGAGGCAGTACAGTTGATGTTTCCCTGCGAACAGGATCTTAGCCTCATCTGTGGTTAATAGAACAGATTCGATCATGTCTTCTGCTTTGTAGATCTTGTTGTACCTAATTTACTTCCCTCCCTGAAGTTGATTACTAATTATACAGATTTTATAATAGATTTAGAGTACCGCATCAAAAGAGAGTTTTGTTGGTGCCCAGAGGAAGACAAAGGACAATCAGCCCTTTTGATATTCTATTATATGTCTACAAGAGAGACAAGAAACCAAAGGAGATTGCTGTTGAACTAAACTCTCTCATTGGAGACAGAGTAATTGTGAATTAACTGAGTATTTGCACAATTACAGTTAGGTTTATTCAAGTTTGTACGTTTTTAGTGGCACTGCAGTGTGCTGACGTCACCAGGCTGTCTGCTGACGTGGCATGGGAACTTAGAAATTTTCAAAGTCAAAAAGTCCTTCATTGGGACTTGAACTGGCGCCGGAAATTTTGGCGCCAGCCATTTTCCACCTGTGCCACCAGCAGTTTATTCAATAAAACTCTGTTCATTCAACATCACTTAGTTTATTAAAAAAAACTATGTTTTCCATGACATCACAAAATAATCCTCTTTGGACATTGGCAGCAATTATAGCATGAGATGTACCGGAAGTGAAATTAGTATGCAAAGAGGAAATTTAGATTTAGATGAAAAATCTGATAAAAAGGAAGAAAGTAACATCCTAGATTATCTTGGGAAGATGAGCACAGTGGAGGCAAACCAAACAACTCTTCTTTTCACCAATTTCAACTTTGAAGAGTAATGGGTCTGCCAAAAACTCAGCTTCCTCAAAAGAACTTCAATTTCCAAGTCTTTTTACAGCATTGAAACCATCTTAATTCCAACTTTGCAGGCCAGGCTGTTGGCCACAGAACTTTCTAAGTGCCCATGCTTAGATAAATCTGACTGTACATTTTATTTTTTTACAGATATAAATGCAGGAGCAAGCAAGAGACGCTTCTTTTCCTCTAAGGCAGCAACTGTAGCCTTCTGATCTTTGGCTAAAGCATCTTTCAATTGCTTCTCTATCACTGTAACAAAGCAAGTGTTAGGTCACACCTACAATAACTAGGTCAAAAGGTTTTATGCCTTGAAGAGCCCGAAAAGGCCACCGCTTATTATCATTTGCCTGCCGAAAGCGTTTGGAAAATGTTGCGTTGGACATACGAAGTCGTGCTGCAGCTTCATTTTGGGGAAGCTGTAGTAAGTCTGTGATATCGATCCTACCCTGGGCTGTGAGTACTCAAAATTCAGTACGTTGCACTATCAAATGGAACAACAAAGCTGGAAACATACAAGGAGCAGGGACACTGGTAATCAGTGGTGAGGTTGAGCCATCAATAAGTGGTGAGGAGGTCATAGGCTATGGATGGAGTAGAAGCTGGTCAGCCGTGCAACAAGATAGCAGAGTATGTGAAAATGCTTGTACCTCTTTTGACGGGGCAAGGACGTGAGGTGGAGGTTTGTTTGTTGGTGGTAGAGTAGAGTGGGTGGGCAGCCCAAGAGTAGGAACGTGCGAGGGCAAGACATGCGGGGGAGGAGCATGACCGTGCATGAACTTGGCGTATTGCTCCTGCACGGCATTGATACATAGAACGGTTCCTCTTAGTTCCGGCAAATCGGAGGACAAAGGGGTGTCTCAAACCGAGATGCGAGACACAAAGGCAGCTGTTTGTATCTGCCGTTGTTGTGCGAGATTTGGTGAGGACGACAACGACGACGACGAAGGCAAAGATGAGGAGGATGGTGAGGGCGAGGGGTCCTCCTCCCACCGTCGGGATAAGCTTCCGCCGTCATTGACTGACTCGCTGGGGGACGAAGAGAGGGTGGCAGACCCAAGCTGAAAGTGTGCGGAAATAACATCGCCAAGCTGTTCGTCGTTCCCCACGCCTTCGCCCCATGCCGGTATGCCCGGTTCGACAGCAGGGAGAGGGTGCTTTCTCTGGTGCTGCTGCGAAGGCGGCCGCTCTGTTGACGCAACAGCATGAAGGGAAGCCGTAATCTGGCGCGCTAAAATTGGCTGGTAGGGTGACGCGTAGGAAGCCGTTGCACCAGATAGAGGGTAATCATGAGGGACCGCGAAAGAAGAGTTGCGAGGGAGCGAAGAGAACAGGCCGCTTTCAGGAGCGCTCATAGGGCCCTCGGAGGGAGGGGCGGGGGCGGTGAAGGTGGCGGTGTAGTGGGAAAGGGTGTCAGCTCCCGCGCCTGTGCCCGTTGTTCCTCTGGTGAGTGCGCGGGATCGCGGCAAAGAACGGGAATACGAAGAAGACAAGGACACCAACACTGACCTGAGGGGTGGGGCGAGGGATAGAGGGGCCCAGCACGCCATTCCGAGAGGGCGGGCGAGGTTTCTTCCTCGGGAGCGCCCGTCCTTGGTCGCTTGCTGGGGGGCAGCTCGGTATTGTTATCGCCACCGTAGTCATCGCCATCGCCATCGCCATTATGATTATCAATATTGGGCAGAGGAGCTGTTGCTCCGGTATCTTCCACGAGTGGTTCCTGATATTCTGTTGTGTGAGGTTAGCATGGTCTCCATCGCCGCGCGTTGTGTTGTTGTTGTTGTTGTTGTTGTTGTTGTTGTTGGTAGTGGTATTCTTGGTTGATGAATGTGCAATGCGGGCTCAATGAGGGGGGAGAGACAGGAACCGGAAGAGCTGAGGACGGGAGCTGCGTGCTTGCGAGGTGTCGAAGGCGGGCAACAGCGGATCAGGAGTGATCGCGTGCGGGCAAGAGGTACGGGGCAACAATCGGTCGTGGAGGCGTCTGTCCCCGCGCACAGCTGAAATTCAAGACAGTAATACGTGGCCGCTGAAGGCGCCTGGCAATTGGCCAAGGCATCGGAGAATGCCGGCAACGGGGAAGGGGGATTTGAGCATGCAGGCAGGGAGGCTGAGGCAGCCGACTGCGATGACGCTGGTGACGATGAGCTGGAGAAGGTGGACGTGACAAGATAGGAGGATAGTGCTAGCGGGCGATGGGGCAGGAGCTTCAGGGAAGGAAACTTGGCCAGACCGTCAGCCTCAACAGAGGCCGTAAGAATGCCTTCGAGGACGCGATCTGCCAATACGGAACGCGAGAGGCGAGCGTCGAAGGCGAACAGAGACACGCGGCACACAAGCTGCAGCTGTTCCTGGCCATCGCCGTTGATGGTAGTGGTAGTGTTGTCGAACGGGTTGTTCTTGTTGCCGGCATCGGTGGAGTCGAGGCCTTCAACTGGGCCAACGGCATCGTTGCTTCTGTTTCCATAGGCCGTACCGGAGACGTCTCTTGACGCGAAGCGAGCACGGTGTCGCTCATGCACACGAACCGCCGGTGCAGGCTTCAGGAACTCGCCTCCCTCGATATGACAGGCTTCGGGTTCCTGTATGACTAACAGATCGTCATCGAGCGAACTCACCTCCCTGAGATTACCCACAGGAGGACAGACACGGTACAGCGTTAGTTTGGTCGATCCGGTGAAGCTCGATAGCAACGCTACGGGCTGGTATCTCGCAACGTACCTAGTGTCTTCAGGAAACCGCAGCGTGATGGCGGCAAGCAACTCGTAAACGCGTAGGGCATCTTCCTGCGTGGCAGACGAAGAAATGGCTTCGGCAAGAAGACGCCGCAGGGCTAAGTCGTCAATGGTACCCACTCTCTGCGCTTCCTCCTTTATGCACGTTGATGATGGAAACATGCCGACTAGAGTGGAACGTTGGGCAAGGGCGAGACAGTGAAGTGCACTTGCGGGAAGCAATCGGTGGAGATCATCCACAAGCCATTGAACACACCCACTCACGAAAGGGGCGTACACAGCAGGATTGCGCCGTATGTACCGAACTCGTGTAGAGTGAATTTGAGTTGATTGGAGTGATGGGAGCCGTAGGCAGGTTTGTTGTAGCGGATAAGGTCCTTCCTCAAGAAAGTTGTATTCAATTTGCCCCTGCACTTTCTCCATCAAAGCGGATCTTGCAAGAGCTTCCTGTTCTTGTATGTGAAGCGTAATACACCCCAATTTATATACGTGGGTGGGTACGAGCAATATAAACGTCGTAGGCTGCGAGGAGCCTCCTCTATCGGAGCTGGGCTCGAGTTACTCCTATCCGGAGGTTGGGTTTGTGTTCGTTAACCCCCCTTTTTTTTCTCTCTATTTTCTATTTATTTCCTTCTTGTCGTGTTGAGCTCAAGAGCGAAGCCGGTGATAGGCGGCAGCAACGACAGAGGGAAGGTAAGAATACACCACAGCATCCAGCTGTCTCAAAAGGCCTGAGATAACATCTTGAGATCTGCCGTTGCAGCGGTAGCGCGCCGAAATGAACTGCCAACAGGCCACCACGCCCACGAGGCCGAAGTGCCTGGATGTAGAGAGACCAGCATCGTAAAGAGAACAGTCAGACAGAAACTGAACCACCACTACCAAAAAGAGGTGTACCCCTGGAAGAGCTTAATAATGGCCACAGGCAGGAGAAGTACTTCAAGATACGCCGCCATAAAGTAGAGCTGTTCTCTTCTGCTCGTCACATAACTGATCACTCGTTGAAGGCTGAATAGATACATAAGAGAAAGAGATCAGAGCTGAAGCTAAAAACGTAAACAATACGAAAGAAACGCACAAGCTTCCTGCAGCCGGAAGCAGAGTTAGTGCATAAGAAGCGGCGTTGACCAATCCATAAATGAAAAAGACTGGTACAATCACTACGCACCGAATTATTCTTGTTTGCTTTCGTGTGGCAAAGAGGGTCTTGCGTACATAAAATGGGTGGTTCATTCAAGAGGAAGAGAGATAATAAAAGGTAATGGGCACTGTTGTGGATCATCAGCTTCTTCAGATACTCACGCGTGAACTGGGGCACCTACGAAACACAAACTGCATGTAGGTGAAAGGGTGTAGATGTAGGAAGGAAGGAACCATTGGCAGGAAATTGTTACGCCAGCCGTGCGATAGATATGTAGAGCACAGGTGATGCAAGCAGCGACGAGAAGCCAACGGTAGGCTGCCGGTACACCAGCTAGAAGAGCCGAGACGCTAACTAGCACTGCCACATTGGCAGCCATATCAATAACTTTCAACCCTTCAGCAAGCCTCATACTGATCCTTTGCGATGGAGAATTGGTTTGTTGTGCATGAGTTGAATACGGCTCCGCAGTCGCAGGCTCATCCTCTCGAGAGGAGGTAAACTGAGCAGAAGGATCCTACAGACACACCACATGGCACACGCACGTAATCATGAAGATTATATGTTACACACAAGTCCGTGTGTATCGTGGAGAGGAAAGCAGGCTGTCCACCTACCACAGCGCGAAGCCAGTATTTACGTTTTAAACGAAGCAGCGCTGCTGCTTCACGTGTTGGATCAGCAGGAAGCTCTACTCCTTGCAGGTATCGCTGCCACTGTAGGTCTTCCGCCCAGTTGTGCGCATCAAAGCTGGGTTGGTGCGGCATCCCGGGAAAAAAACACTCCCAGTTTGTCGTGGGTGCGCTGTTCTTTTCAGTTTTTTCTTTTTAGACTTTTTTTTTGTCTAGACGNGAAAAAAAAAAAAAAAAAACTCAGAATGGAGCACACCGGCAACATCAAACAGGGCGATGAGTCAAATCTCGTAGATGTTCTCAGGGCTGAGTTAATGGGGGTAATGGCCGAATTGGAAGCTTGCAAGCGGGAGCGAGATGATCTGCTGCAGCGCCACTTGCGTTTGAAGGCCAAGTATCGAGCTCTTAAATATCGCCCACCCCCTTCCTCCAATGCGCCTATACGTCACCTTCTGGCTCCTAACCCGGTCCCATCTGCTTCGATGGCGTCACCCGAACGGACATCCAAGCCATCCAGCTCCTTGTTGTATTCTGCTTCCCTTCCTACAGTGCAACCGCCGCTTCGACGACCCTTGGAGGGGCACAGCAAATTCCATCTCCCTCGCTCCTCTCATACACCCACTAGTAGTGTGCGGGCTCGTTCAGGGCGTGCCCCTCATGCTCCCCCACCCGCTGTTTCCCTCTCCCTTCTGGACGATGTTCCCACAGAAACGGACCACAACCACACCGCGGAGCGTAGACCACCAGCACCAGCACAACATAAAGGAGCTAGTCGCCGGTTGCTGGCAGGAGTGGGCCTTCTGCTTGAGACTTCCGCTTCTGCCGCGTTGACAGGATCTGGTGGACTCCTATACCAGCAGCAGCAACCGAACCCGAATGTAGAAGGAACCTTATATGACTTTTCCCAGCCATCACCGCCCGCAGCCGCCGGTGGTAGCAATCGAACGAACACACCGTTCCTGAAAGCTGACAAACAGAGGAGCGAAGAGAGCGGTAGCCAACCTTACCTTGTACTGCAAATGGGAGCTCTATCGCAACTAACTCGACTGACAAATGCCTCTCAACAGAGTCTGCACTGTTTGAATTCGACGAGCCGATTAGAGGCGCGGATGAATCCTCTATCACAACTGCTGCGGCCGGGCGGGGTGCGTAATTGATTCTGGATGACGCTACCAGAGGCTGAGAGCTATAACACACGGTCTCCTCCGGGAATAGGAAGTGATGAATTGACCTATTATTATGGGGAAGAGGAGGAGGAAGAGGAGGAGGAGGAGGAGCAACGAGTGATTACCAGACGGAGGAATCCGATAGAGGAAGCGCAGCAACGGGATGATATGTCCATCTATGCGTCTTCTCTCCCGGTCTCCATCCCTAGAAAGTGTGTTGAAGAGCACGCAGCAAAGAAATGGGACTCTAGAGTCGTCACTTTCGAAGCAGGGCCTGATGGCCCGGAAGAAGAACACGTAAGCAGCCCGGATGACAACACGGTGCGGTGCCCCTATCCGGTGGCAATTGGTCGTAGTTGTTGGGAGCTGATTGTGTCCTTCCACCCACCCCACCCCCCGTTGTATCTTGCACAATTCAGTTTCTCGCTCCCCACATCTACTCTTTACGCACCACCTCAGTCTTCGAGGATCTGCCGCGTTCCATAAGCTATCGCCCCTACTGGAACGATAACGCCGCATAGACATTGCTTTGGCTTAAGGCACCGCTTGCCATTTGCAATAGAAGCTACTGCAAAGTGTAGAGTGTTCGTATGCAACATGATTTAGCTTATTTGTACACAAGAAAATGCGGCGTGTCAAAGTATTTGGTGGCGAACGCTTGGCCGTTACGCGTTGGCTGTGTAAAGGCACACTCGCTTTTCCGCACCGTGTATCCATACACGAAACTTGCTCTCGCTGCATCGATCAGCCTTGTCGCAACTCCTTGCCTTCGGTACTCATCGTGCACCTGGTGCCAATTCCATTCATCGTCAACACCGTGGTTGACGCGCAACAGCCTATAAGGGCAACGACGCACCCAAAGGCGGGAAACTCCCATGATCGCTGGCTCGGGCTGAGTAGTGCACTCGTCACCCTTCGCGCTCACCACCCGAAAGGCCTGTTCAATTCTCTCCACCACCACGCAGCCAGTTGCCTGCCTTGTTCGCGAAAGGAGGACAAAAATCTGAAGAGAGGAGTAAGAAGGGCAATAAAGGACACTGGGGGAGGGGGAGGGGGGGGGCGCGAATGTTACCTTTTCGTCTTTAGGTGCGGCTGCGCCATGGTTCCATCCCAATTCTTCATTCACCACGGCCATTAGTTGAGCAATTCTCTTCGTCAAACGGCCCTCCTCGCCAAGCATGACGACGCAACTCCCGTCAGTCTCTTCAGAAACCACCTTAAGTTGTTTAAGCGACTGCTCCCAAGAGAAACAGTTACGTATGAGGGATGCAACTGAACGGGGGTAGAAGGAAGTACAGGCCACCAAATGTCCTTGGTGGGCGCAATGACTGGGGTACAAGAGCCGGGCAACAAAAGAGCATCCTTATGGGTATCTTCCTCGACGTGTGAACGTTCTTGAACACCACCTGTGGTGTCGCATCCAGTCCTTTTCTTTTTAAATGGTTTGGCTACGCTTGGCGAGGGCTCCCCCAATGAGTTATCGCGCAGCACTCTATTACTGCATGTTCTTGCTCGCTTGAAACCTGGCGAGAGAGGCACGGTTGGGTCATATGGTCTGTAGCCAAGAGGTTAGTCTGGGCGTTAACACTACTGGCCGCTTTGCTCTATGTGTTGAAAAAGGCGCGTCTGCGCTTGGGGTAGTCCGAGAAAAAGAACGTGTGTATACCGTGTGGTGTTTGTGGGCTGTGCCGTGCGGTGGTTAGGCAGCTTGGCTCGTCTGCCGTAAGTGCGAAGTACGGTGGGAGGAGGAGGAGAACGACATTCAACCTTCTCACATGTCGATGTGTCGTTCCGCAAACTCGGCACCACCGGTAGAAGCCGTACTGTCCGGGTACTACTGCGCCCACGAGTTCTTTTCATCGTTTCTTGTGGTGGCGCCAAAAACCGAATTAAAAGAAAAACGAAAATAAACAGAGAAAATTACACAGCGCAAGTCATGGTTGCTTCTCTTGTCCATCGAGGGATGTCGGAGGAAAACGATAACTTTCGATATAGATAACGTCCCAGTAGGGCTTGCCGAATTCATCGTAAAACATTTGATGATGTGTGACGGTTTCAAACTCCACGCCCTCCTTCGTGCGGTGATGAGCTTGCATGCTGTCAACAGGATCGCGTTCAGTTTCCATCGCCATGAGTGAGTTTGTTCCGCAGCAAAGTACGAACTCACCTCAATATATCGGATACGCGGTGCGGTCTCTGCGTATCATGGAGGAGGGGCGAAAAGGTCGTCCATATGGCCATCTGCTCCTTTGGTGGAATTAATACTCGCCAGCTCTGGCCGACCAATTCCGCCTGGATTCGTCGAAGCCAGCAGCAGCAGCAGCAGCAGCAACAACAACAACAAGAGTGCAAGGAATTAACCTACAATAAGCCGGGCTCGTGTGAAGTGGTACCAGAGTGTATCGGTAGAGGGAACAGAAGGCGTGATTCGCGAGTATGAAGAATCCGTCGTCGCCCACTTTTTTAAGGATGGCAAATGGCTTCAGCGCATCCCTGATAACGAATGGCAAGGATGCGGGAGTTTCCAGGTTTGTATGGGCGATCGGCTGAGGAGGGAGAGAGTCGGCAGGGTCTTTAGCCGTGCGCCCGCCAATAGGCGTGTGCACCCAGCCCGAAGTTGGGCTCTGCCCCAGTCCTGGCGGTGGTCCCGACGCCAAGCTGTTGCCTGATGAGGAAGGCAAACTGGTAAGCGGAGGTGAGGAGTCGTGATAGAGCGATGGGCTCCGGGTGTCGAGAGGGCGTTCGTCGGGATGCAAAGGGCTGCTGGCGGGGTGAGGCAAGTGAGACGCCTGACGCAGAAGCTCATTTTCCTTCCGAAGTCGCATCAATTCGGTGTACATGAGGATTTGGTCTTCCTTGAGCCCCTTGTTGGCGCGCTTGATGGCATGCAGTTCTCCCATTATACTTCGCAGCAAACCGTCAGCCAGATCGCACTGCCGATCACTTTCCAGCAGCCGGAAGCGGAGGTCATCATCACTGTCGCCGTCATGCTCGCCCTCATGCCCGTTCTCCTTATCGCGAGCCTCATTTCCCGGCTCTGTACATTCATCGTCGTCTCGACAATGCGGCGCCCATCTGGAAGCGTTGCTGCTCGGCTGAAGCGGCTCACGTGGCCGTGCATCCGCCATGGCCACTGTCCTGGCCTCATGCCTCGAGACCTCCCCAACCTGCTCCGCACCCGTTCTTCCGCGCATCCCCCTCTCCCAAGGGAGCTCTCCAGGAGCATCTCGAGTGGGTAGGGGGAAATGCGGGGGCGGCGGTGCCGAAGCGGATGAAGGTATCGATGTGCTCCTGAACCCCGCTGTGGCCAGAGGAGGCGGCGATGGAAGAGGACCAACGGAGAGCCCTGCCTTATTGGAGGGCGAGGAAGCAATGGAAGAAAGTGGGGAGGAGAGAGAGGCGGCGTTCGTGGAAGCGAGGAGTGTGGAGAGGAGGGGCAAGTGCACTGGCACCGGCCGCACCGGAGGCACGCTCTGTGCGCCGGTAGCTGAGCCATCTCCCAGGGGCGCACCAAAGCTTGGCAAAGGGCTAGGCTTGGGACAGGAACTGGATGCTTGCGGTGGCGAATTGGAGGGCCCGGATGAAGAAGAAGCGGAGACGGAGAAGGGGGTGGACGAAGGCGAGGTCGAGGACGGGGACGGGGAGGCCTTGGCAGAGGAAGCGGAGGACGTGGGGAGAGGAAAGTTGGGGGTAGCCAACGGACTCTTCCGCCCGCTCGTGGTAGCGGTGCTACTGGGAGGCTGCAGCTCATTGAGATTGCGCGCGGCTGCAGCTGGGTGGGCGCCTGCGCCGGTGGGAATGGAGGATGGTGCTGGCATGTGGGCGAGGCCATACTGCCGGGCCCATAAATGAATGTTGGCAGCGGTGACAGGAGCAGGAGGCCCAGCGCCAGACTCCCCGGCAGAGGCCCAGGGAACAAGTGCGGCTAATCCCATAGCCACCCCACTCGCTACCAGCAGTCCATGTAACGCGCCACGTGAACACGTGTGGGGAGAGGTGAGAACACAGCGATAATGGACACTCCACCAATGTTGCATTTCATTGCTACGCGCGGGTTGAATTAAATTGAATATTAATTTAATGGAGAAG
This sequence comes from Acanthamoeba culbertsoni, assembly GCA_000826265.1. Classification (NCBI taxonomy): domain Eukaryota; phylum Discosea; order Longamoebia; family Acanthamoebidae; genus Acanthamoeba; species Acanthamoeba culbertsoni. The sequence goes on from CDFF01068149.1 coordinate 10,959, forward strand.
GGAGTGAGGGAGGCGGGTAGGAGCAGTACCCGAAAAGGGAGCCGGCACCGCCTTGTGCACGCCACGGCCGGGGCCGGTTGGTCGAGAGGGAGCAGAAGAGGCAGAAGTCCCACTTCGAGGCTTACGGCCGCGCTTCTTCGGATCCGGGTCTCTACAATCAGCTTCATGACCTAACGACTTGCAACGCTCACACGGCCTGCCCGCGTCACACGCTGCACACGTAGCCACCAAAGACAAATGCAAGGGTAGTAAGTATGCCTTCTTTCCTTCGAGACTCGTCTCCCTCCTTCGAGGAGCGTGCGAAACACTACTTCAGAGGGAGCAACTGTTGTGTGCGAGGAGGCTACCTGCATGAGCCTCCTTGCAGCGTATGCACGCAAGCTTGACTCGACGCATACGGTTCTATTTGTCTTTTCTTCTTGGGGCTTGTCAAGAAACAGAAGAAAGGCACAGAAATTGCAATTAATTCTGGGTAATTTCTTTTTTTTTTTTTAATATTATTTATTCCTCACGAATCTGCTGGGACTAGACGCACACACAACCAGTGGTCAGTGGCGGTAGGACTCCTCGAAACGACGATCACGAGGAGCCTCGTCATATTTCCTTTCCCGGCCTCTATCGGCGTAAGGGTCATCGTAGCGACGTGAGTCGCGGCCATAAGGATCCTCCAACCTACGCCTGCGTGGGCTCGGACTGCAGTTGTTCGTGGTTGCCGTTAGAGAGGGCGACCAGAGTGCGTTTGTGTGAAGGCAGGTACCTGCGAGAGCGGCCACGAGGGGGGGAACGCCCGCGTGGAGGGGGGCTTAGGCTTCTATCGCGTTTCCTGAGTAGGAAAATGCAGCAAGGCGGCGCGAAGAGCGTAGGAGGAGGGAGGAGGAAGAAAGCCGGCGAATGGCAGGCGAAGGTGTCAGAGTAGCAACACATAAGATGAAGCGTCGATAGAAGGAGAAGAAAATCACGGACGACCGCTGACGCCGGATGTATGTGATGAATGAGGACGATGGTGCCAGTGTCCTTCTTCACCGCAGGGAGACGGTGTTTGCGGTCGAGTAAGATTTGTTTGTTGTGACCCAAATTTTTGTGCCAATGGGGTGGATGGATTCCGTAGAGAGCGCGGCGCCCAGTGATAGATTTGGTTTGCAGCTTAACCGCGAAGAGGCGAAGAGGTGACGATATTTAAATGACACACTTTGTAGTGTTGTCGTTTGCCGTTTGGAATTGCACGGCCTTTCCACTTCAATTAAGATGGCGATGAAAGGTAGTAGATGGACAAGTTGTTTACCTTGACTCGACGCTTCCACGAGCAACATACTCCACGCTGATGATTCGGTCCATCAACTAACAAAGTGAGCGTTGTTTGTGTTGTTGTAAGTAGACTGTTACAGCTCTCCACGGGTGGAGCCACTATATACCTTGGCGCCATTGAGTGCCTCCAGGGCACGAGTGGCTTCATCAACAGTGCTGAATTGCACAAATCCGAAGTTTCGCTTCAGTTCAATCTGCACAGTATATGCATCAATTTGTTTGAAACTTCGGCTTTCTGACTTGTATGAATCAAAGAAATACCCTAACAATGCGTCCATAGGGGCTAAAAAAATCCTCAAGGTCACGGGCGCGGGTAGAAATGGGGTCAAAGTTGACGACAAAGAGTGTTTCGCTTGGGCGTCTGGCAGCATCGCGCCTTCTTTCATCTTCTCTCCTGTACATATACGATTGTGAGTAAGACAGGCACTCGTAGTGATCAAGATACGATGCAACAAGAGCAGACCGTTTGATACCTTTTTATGAGCCCGTCGCCTCGAGCAAGCTCTACACGCAAACGTTTGCGTCCGTGAAGAGTTCCGTCAAGATCGCGGACGGCTCTGTGGTGCCCGCTCTCAAGGAACACAAACGCGTAGCCCTGCTTCATGTCTACCTTGCGCACGGTGCCCTTTCCTTCGAAGAGATCACGCACTTCATCGACAGTGGTGTAAAGGTCTAAATTGCCAACAAAGATCGCACGCTCTGGATCCACTGGCTCGTCTCGGCGGCCGCGGTCGCGGTCGCGGTCGCGGTCGCGATCACGACTACGGTCACGGTAGCGCCCTTCCCGCTCTCTATCCCTGTCCCTGTCCATTTCTCGGTCCCGGTCTCGGTCCCTGTCGCGGTGGCGCTCATATCTTTCAGGGCTGCGATCCATCCAGGCTCAGATTAGGTGTGGGAAATAAAACAAAAGAAACATTCCCCCGTTAAGTGGGTTAGGGGGTAATTTCCTAAATTTCTCTCCTGCATGTGCCATTGGTCAAAGTATGCTCGCTATGTACTGCTTGGTTTTTTGGCCTTTGCCTGACAAAATCGACCGGCCACCTGAAGGCTCTTCTCTGAATCAACGACCTACAGGCAACGTGATTGCTGTTCTCCTTGACTTTGCGTAGATCAGCACTGTGCACTATGTCGGACTACGATCATCTTTTCAAAATCCTGATGGTTGGCGACAGTGGCGTGGGCAAATCGTCCCTTCTCCTGCGGTTCACCGACGACACCTTTACGGATAACTTTATCAGCACGATTGGCGTAGACTTCAAAATCAGAACTGTCAACCTTGATGGAAAGGTCATCAAAATGCAAATTTGGGACACAGGTTTTTATCCCTCCTCTAACCACCAGCTGCTTGGTCTCAGGATTCATAATTATTTCTCTTTCCAGCTGGGCAGGAACGGTTTAGGACCATCACAAGCAGCTACTACCGCGGAGCGCATGGCGTTATCCTCGTTTATGATGTTACCGACCAGGTCAGTTTCAACAATGCCCGTCAGTGGCTTACCGAAATCGAACGGTACGCCTGCGGCAACGTAGTGAAGTTGCTCGTTGGCAACAAGAGCGATCTCGTGTCGAAGCGCGTCGTTTCTACTGCTACAGGAAAGGAGTTTGCCGATCAGTTTCATCTACCCTTCATCGAGGCGTCGGCTAAAGATGGCAGCAATGTGAAGCAGGCTTTCATGACCCTCGTCAAAGAGGTTTACGAGAAAGTTGTTGGTGACTCTTCCTCCTCTGGCGGCTCGCTGGGACAGTCAGACAACAACAAGGTCAACGTTGCTGCCGCCAAGCCCGAAAAGAAGAAGGGTGGGCTGAAGTGCGTTCTCTAAAGCCTCGCCGTCGTTGCGTACTTATTTTCGAGATGTATTTATTTTGCTGTGCAAAGATAAAGGCCCAAGCCAGAGCTTTTTTTTTTTTAATATTTGTTCCCCTGTGGCCCCTTTACGTAGGTGTTGGACCATTTTCCTCTTCCGTCTCCGGCGTTGAGGACGGACGGGTTACCACACACAGTTGGTATGCTTCGCCAGCAGGCACAAGGCGGTGCTGGTCCACGTGGTACTGGGGTCTGGCGGTACTCCAGCGCAGATAGTACTCCGCCCAGAATATCATCCGCGCACGCGAGCAGCTGGGGATCAGCACGTGAGGGTTGGGCCGGTAGAAGACGTTGATGAACTCTTGTTGATTGAGCATGATGTATGTCCACACGGATGACGTTTCTTGTTGGATTCCAGCCTCTTCCCGCTCCTTTTCATTATCGCATAGAAAGTTGCCGAATTGACAAGAATACAGAGCATCAACCAGGAAGATCAAGAGGTTGGAGTTGAATTGAAATGATGTGGGGAACTGCAAAAAAA
>CDFF01068150.1:0-10001 GCA_000826265.1 Acanthamoeba culbertsoni
TGGATCATCGACTTCAACGAGATCGCCATGGGCAAGCAGGTGGGCATGGGCTCCTACGGCGTCGTCAACAGGGGCCAGTGGAAGGGCGTCGACGTGGCGGTGAAGCGCTTCATCAAGCAGAAGCTCGACGAGCGGCGCATGCTCGAGTTCAGGGCCGAGGTGGCCTTCCTCTCGGAGCTGCACCACCCGAACGTGGTGCTGTTCATCGGCGCGTGCATCAAGTCGCCCAACCTGTGCATCGTGACCGAGTTCGTGAAGCAGGGCTCGCTCAAGGACATCGTGACCAACACGCACGTCAAGCTGCCCTGGACGCGCAAGCTCGACCTGCTCAAGTCGGCCGCGCTGGGCATCAACTACCTGCACTCGCTGCAGCCGACCATCGTGCACCGCGACCTCAAGCCCTCCAACCTGCTCGTGGACGAGAACTGGAACGTGAAGGTGGCCGACTTCGGGTTCGCGCGCATCAAGGAGGAGAACGCAACGATGACGCGCTGCGGCACGCCGTGCTGGACAGCGCCGGAGGTGATCCGCGGGGAGAAGTACGACGAGAAGGCCGACGTGTACTCGTTCGGCATCGTCATGTGGGAGGTGCTCACGCGCAAGCAGCCCTTCGCCGGTCGCAACTTCATGGGCGTGTCGCTGGACGTGCTCGAGGGCAAGCGGCCGCAGTTGCCCGGCGACTGTCCCGTGGCCTTCAGGAAGCTGGTCAAGAAGTGCTGGCATCAGAATGCGGCCAAAAGGCCCGCCATGGAAGACGTCCTCTCCCGCCTCGACGATATCCTGCTCACTGCGCACGCCAACGCTGCCGGCGGCCATACGCCGCGAGCTCACAACGGTGACCTCGTTTAAACTAAAGGTCCACATCGTCCACCATCAGTGTACAGCACAGAACCGATTGTATTACTTCTACTCGTATATTTTATTCATTTCATGTAGCAAAGGAAAAACAGAGTAAATCAATCTTGATTTTATGCTGTTCCTATTGTAGTGCAGAGGGAAGGAGAGAGAGAGAGGGATTGGTTAAGTCGCAGTGTCACGTTTCTCGTTGTCTTAGGGACTGGTCTGGCCGTCATCGATGTCCTGATGAACCAGAAGGCTCTCACACTTGCGGACCAGCACGGCGACGGCAGATGCATCGTCCGCGAAACGGTCAGCGATTGGTTTCCCGTCCACGAAGAAGAGCCCCGTGATTCGCTTCTCGGCCAACTCCTCATCCACAGCCAGATAGGTGGGCACCTTGGCCCCCTTCGTCGGCACTGCCGAAGACGAACATGTCAATCAATCCTATTAGAACGGCCCTTTGCCACGTTCTCTCACTCTCTCGTTGGCAGGCATATCAACGTACACTGTCCACCGGAGAGACCGAGGTCTTTGAGGAGCTTGGTCTGGATCAGGCCCGGCATGCACGAATTGCAGATCACCTTCGTCGCGGGGGAGGCTCCCTCCGGTTGCGCGCTGCTGCCGAAGTAGAGGTCTGTAGTGGCGAAGTATCGGGCGATCATGCGTACGGCCTGCTTGGTCTGTCGGTAGGCTGCGTGATTGTCGAAGCGACGCCGCATGAAGAAGAGGTCGTTGAGGTCGAGTCTGCCCGCATAGAGGGACGACATGAAGATGACTCGCGCGGGCGGACCTGGCGTCCGCAGGAGCAGTGGCGCCAGCAACTTGGTCAACAGGTATGGACCCACCACGTTGGTTGCGAATATCGTCTCCACCCCTGTCAAGAGACCACAAACAGACATATAAATAAATAGGAGAAACAGGATAGACCTTTGCTCCAACCCTTACGCACCTTCGCCGGTGAAGGTTCTTTCATCTGGGGTGGCCGTGGCAGCGTTGTTGATAAGGATGTCTAAATGGTTGTGTTCGGCAGCAAAGCTTCGTGCAAAAGAACGTATTGAGGACTGAAGAGATAGGTCAAGTTCCATCCATCGCACTCGCTCATTCTTTGTGATTGTTGCTGTTGGAAAATCTTAGTGTGAAAAAGCTGAAAAGCCTTGCCAAAGGAAATAATCCAACCTATGGCTTTGGCTGCTCGCGTGCCTCGCTCTCTGTTACGGCAGAGAAGGTATACTTCCGCGCCCATAGTAGCGAGGTTGTGTGCCACCTTGGAGACGTAGGTGAGAGTTGCGAATTTACACAACTCAGATTTTCGTGGTGTACCTCGAAGCCAATGCCACGGTTAGCACCAGTCACAGCACAAATCTTGCCCGCCAGGGTCTGGCTGTTTCTCTAGTTAGGGAGTGTTAGTGAAGGAACCCCCCCCGAACCTGGAAGCCACAAGTTCACCAGTAAGCACAAAGGAGGTGTGGTGTGAACCGATTGTAAAGAAGGTTCTGGCGAGGTTGCTGGCTGAGACGGAACCATGGACAGTGCGCTCCCGGGCTTGTGACTTCATGCGCTAACTACTGAGTGTCGCTCATTTCGCGTGAGCTTGAATGCATGTGCCCTTCGCCGCACACGACCACTGCAGTTCGTTTTCGCAGCTGGTGGAAGCTTAACGCACACCCCCATAACTCTGCGCGAGACAACGATTGGACCCTGGCCACTTAGTGTGATACTTCTTGACAAGCAACTCCTTCACCAACAATAAGGCAATGCGAAAGCTAGGCGGAATTCGTCAGTGCAAAAGGCAAACCAAACAAACATCACCTTTAACGGATTCCGCAGAAGCCCACAAGACTGGGGTATGTCTGAAGAAGAGCTCTAATTTTCTAGTGTTTGCCTCGTGATGTCCATTTAATGTGTGACCTCAATTTGCGGGACATGGATTGGTGTATTGCATGGTCATAAATGCGTGTTGACGCACGGCCTGGCGATAAGCGGCTCAAATTTATTCCTCCTGTTCCAGGCCAAGATCGCACACAAGCGCACAGTGGTCGGAGGGGAATCCGACAGACAGCAGCGATCTTCTAAACGGTACCAGGTACCTCTGAGCCCGCGCTAAACTCACAGGCTTAGCGACGCCGCGTATGTTGAGCCGCCATTGCGGTCGCCTCTCTCCTTCGTGGCCTTCCTCTTCTGCCTCATTCTCTTCCTCTTCAGAGCTTGTTTCGATGGGAGATTTGGGGCGCAGAGGACCGGCGGAGACCCATAAGTAGTCAAGCGTGCCCTTGAACAGCGGGGTGAGATTGGTGAATTCGGGCTCCCACTTGCTTGAGTTCTTCTTCTTCATCTTTTTTCTTCGCTTCTTGTCCGCCTCCGCGGCTTCCAGTGCGAGCTGCCTCAGTATGTGTGCATATGCGCTCGTCAGGTTGAGGCTTTGGGTGATGCCGCTTCTCGTAAAATCTGCAGATGCCTTCGCCGGCAGGTCCTCGTGTCCCGGCTCCACCCTGCCCTGGTAATACGTTAGCCACTTAATTCAATACTTAAAAGAAAGTGTAATTGCACGAGTTGTAAGAAACAATGAATACGAAGTCACAATCTTACCTCTGCAAGGAGCGAGTAGACCGAGCTCTGCGGCAGACTGTTGAAGTCGCCACACAAAATTACCGGCACTGTTACACGAAGCGATACCAACCGTCCGTTCCGCAGAACCCTTGATTAATAAAAAGCAACCTATGCATTCTTTAGCACATTCCTTACCAGGTGCACGATCGTGGTCCCTCTGCCAGTCACTGATGATTCCCTCCATCGCTTGGGTCAGCAAGTAGACCTGCATGAGCTTGATCTCGGGGAAGGCAGGGTCCCAATATATGTGCGTGTTGGCCAGACACAGGTGAGTGGGCCGCCGGCGAGCGTCCCCCTCCGCTTCGCGCGACCGCGGTGCCTTCAGCTCGAGCATGAGGACCATCGCCTGCTTATCGCTCGTGCGGAAATGCGAGCGGAAGTGCTTGGTGATGTGCGTGCCGCACGGTAGCTGGTCGACGAGGTGCATGAACTCCAGCTTGTGCGTCTGCACAAGGCCGAAGAGCGACGTGCGGAAGAACGTCGCGTTGCCCACGGGATTATCGCTATGGGGAGGAACGGAAAAAAAATATTGAGATAAATACTAGAAAGAGAGGGGAAAAAAAAGACCAACACGTACCTGTTTTTGCCGACAGGCAGGAAGCCGTCGATTGGTCGCTCTTGGGCTGGCGGTTGAAATACACCCTGAAAGCCAAGCGCGCCCAAATATTTGGAAAAATATCTGGGTGTTGTGCACTGTTAAGTGATGTTTCCAAAGGGAGATCGATCGACTTCAGTACCCGTCAAAAGCTCGCTTTTCAATTTCTTGAAAGCAAATGATGTCCGCTTTGTGGTGAATCACTTCCCACAAAACCTTTCGCTTGCGGTAGCTCCACTTGTGTGCCCACCCAGGACACCCATGACCGTCTGGCACCGATTTACGTGTAAGGAAGTCTTGGGAGTGTAGACAAGACAAAAAGGTAGCAAACGGCAAAGTCGAGGGGAGAAACCGTCGGGCGACGTCCAAGACGGTGCTAAGATGTTATATGTCATCACTCGAAAGCGGATATTGTCTTTGAGGCGGTCATCGGGTGGGTTGATGTAGAGCATTGGCCGACGCGGGAGCTCATCGGGAGCTTCAAACAACAATCATCAGATCGATTATTAAGGGATGTTCCAATGGGGGAGTGGGGCGTTTACTGGGCTTGAATGGAACCGTCCTAAGGTAGCGTAGGAAGAGCTGCGCATTGTTGGCCAACTTTCGCTTGGTGATGTTGGAAATCCTGAGCTTCTTCAGCTTGGTAAGGGACTGCATTTCGACTACCGCATGACTTTAGGGTGCGTTTCTGTTCTGTCATTCGTGGAGTAGAGCGTACTTGGCAAGGACGTAAGTGGGTTGGCTAGAAGGTTGAGGCTCGTTAGGGAAGTGAGTTGGCCAACCTCGGCCGGTAGAGTTGCCAGCAAGTTGAAGCTCACGTCCTGAGTAGGCGACAAGGTCAACTACAGAGTACTGTGAAGTGGATAAGTTGCAACACATACCAGCTTGACGAGTGCAGGGAGGTCGCAAATGAGAAGGGGGAAACTGGTCAACTCATTGTGGCTGAGGTCGAGCTCGGTAAGGGTTTCTCGAGCCGAGAGCACGCTTGCAAGTGCACCACCTTCCGGGTCTTGCAAAACTCGTCCGCAAAGATTAAGGTACTCGCCCTCTGTTCTCGATCTTGCGTCTTCTTCTGCTTCGGTTTCCATGGTAGCGTTTAATGAAAGAGAAAAGGCCAAGGGAAAAAGAAATTATATATTTTCCTCTACAGTGGATACTTCTCGGGGTAGTGTTCGGCCATGATGAGGACGATGAGAGCAGACCAGCCTGTGAACGGGTGTGAGCGCTGCCCGTTGCCCGTGATCGGGTTGTACTGCTCCCAGACGTAGCCCGTGCGCACGTATTCCTGTAAATTCGTCCTTGTAGAGACAACCCAAAAAATAGTCGTAGTACTATCAGGGTCGAGGGGATGAGTACATTATACATGTTGGTGACGAGTTGATTGCGGAGCTCATCGTAGATGGCCTGCGCTCTGGCCTGGTAGGGCCCCGGACGCGAAGCGTAGTAGTTCTTGAGGGACGACAGCACAAGGTAGTTGATGTTGATCCATATCGGTCCTGTATTGGGTTTCCCCTCGCGTGAGGATCATCGTTTGGAAGATGATGGTAGGGAAAGAGGGGGGGGGTCACATACCCTTCCAGTAGTTCTCGCCCTGGCCATAGAACCGATCGGATTTGGAGAGGGAGCGGATACCGTAGCCAGACCCTGGGGTGGAGATCAGACTTAAGGCAGACATCACTTACTTACATAAGGAGACGAAGAGCGCATCAAGTACAGAGGTGGTTCTCATCTCGTATGAGATCAAGCAGGTCGCCCAGGTTGGGCGAGTCGGTTGGGACTAAGCCCAATAAAAGCGGGAACAAACTTCAAGGGCAAAGAAGCACATGAGTTATGCGCTTCATCAATCTTGTGGTATACATACAGTCGGCATACCTAATGTAGCCCTTATGACACACCAGCTTGCGGTTGCCAGTAGTCGAGTCAATGCCATCAGTATCGCAGTAGCATTTGTGCTTCTCGCTCCAATAGTCTTTTTTTTCGGGGCAGCGGATATCCCCGCCGTGAGAAGAAGCTACCTTAATCATAACAATCAAAGAATTCGTACTCTGGAGCTGCGCCTGAAGCCTATCATATGTATCGGAGAAGTAGGAGGCATCCTGACCGATAAGAGAAGCGATGTCGGCCATGGTGCGCGAGAAGAAGGCCATCCACGACAGCAGGTCCACATGCTCCTCCTGGGGCGAAGGCACGGGGGCGCGCGGGTAGTCGTCGAGGCCCGACGTCAGGGTGTGGTTGGGCGTACGGCCGACCCACGCAAAGCTGTCGACGTCCGGGCTGGGTCGCTGCGTGTTCCAGAACCAATGGAACCATTTGGCCAGTCGCGGGAAGGACTCCTGAAGGAATGCCACCTCCTCCGATACGTCTGGTCATTGGTAAGAGGATCAGCGGTTCGCCGTTTGACGGCTAACATAAATATTCGTCCGAAATTGGTGCCGTGCCTGTGTCCTGCGCAGCGCCAAAGGCAGAGAGCGAGTGGACGTCCGCTGAGTTCAACGCAATGCCGGCGGCGTGGAGGTGGTCGGGATCTGCGCCGAGCATGCGCGAAGGAAAGGAGATGAGCCGACATCGGCTTGGAAAGAGAATGAAAAGAAATTAATTAATAAAAATCAAAAGAAAAGCGGGACGCACTCTGCGCCGATTTGATGGCGCGAATGGAGGCCGAGAGGGGGAAGAGGAGCGTGGGCGGGTTGGCGAAGGTCGGGTCCTGGGCTTGGAACTCGTACGGCACCTTGGAGCGGGCCTCCTTGCCCAGGATCTGCTCCCGCGCTATCCAGCCGTTGGCGTCCTGCAGCGCGAACCAATGACGCAACACGTCTCGCCTGTTCGAACGAAGTTGAGTGGAACACGAATGGTGCTCGAGGAAGCGAAGCGAAGCGAAGGGAGGGCGAACGTGATGAGAGGACTCCACTGCCGCACGAGGAGCTGATGGAAGCCCTCGTCCCACAGGAAGCCACGCGGGAAAAACGGGCGCGAAGGCACCGCCGTGTAGAGGGTCTGTGGGGCCTTTAAGGGAAAAAAATCCAGATGACATTCCATTCTAATGCAATCGAACCATTGGCGGAGTGTAACTCCGAGTTGGTTGCGCGGGGAGAATACCCGTCTGCAACTGCACGATCGACGGGCCGTGGAAATACGAAATGCCTGCGTTATCCAACCGGATTTCGGATAAATTATATCAGCCAATCGGGAACAGGCGGTGTGGATGGTTCTAAAATCACCTCCGATGAGGTTGCTCATGGTGGACATCGCGAAGTCGCGCTGGTGGGCGTCGAAGCCCTTGGCCGCCAGCCCGAAGGCCTCCTCGAAGCGCCGCTCGAAGTCGTCCCTGTGGCGCGACACGGCCGCGGCCACTGCGCTGCCGCCGAGGCCCCAGGACCGCAGCTCGGCGTCGGCTGGCGCCTGCTGAGCGCTACTGGCCTTCTTGCTGGCCTTGCCTTCTCCCCCATCACCCATCTCGGGGTGCGCCGAATGCGAGACGAAGACCAAGTCGATCTGCGGCCAGCCAATGAAGAAGGGTGTGAAGATAAAGGGAAGGGGTTCAGCGCTCATTAAATGGTGGCATGCACGGCGGGATCGGTGTTCGAGAGCACGGCGAACCTCAAAGGGAAGCGAAAGGACCCTCTGGACGACGATCACGTTAGATGGCTTCCGAACGGTGTTGGGCAGAGTCGGCAGGAAGACGAAAGGGGAAGGACGCTCTTGGTCCTGCCCGCCCTTTATCATCTGCTTCCTGTACAGATCGAACAGCCTCTGGCGATCTGCGCGTTGCGAGTCATATGGCGTTGTCTAGGCCGACAGATGTGGAAGAGCATAGCGTTACCTTGCAACAGAAGAGGATGGACCATACGCTTCACGTCCCACATTTCGTCAGTGGGTGCATTGTAACCGTAGAAATGGGCCTTCTTGAGGTCGGGAAGGTCCTTCGGTTTCATCAGACCCGGACGCACGGTCGGCGCCGTGTTCTCCTTGGCTGGGCCAAACCACAGCCACAAAAGCGCAAAGGTCAGAGCGACGAAATGAAAGCCAAAGTCAAACGAAGGAGGGTCAACACCCCGGCATTACCGTCGCGTATGAGAAGGGAGAAGGAACCCAGTTCCCGAGTCTCGCCTTCGATCTGAATATTGCCGCTCAGACCCTGCAATAAATTGCATTAGTTTATTCCTATTTGATGCATTATTATTAGTTCTACAATAAATCGATGGGTGAGTGAACAGCTTACCTTCTTCTTTGTCGGTCCGACGATCTGCAGCGTGTAGGAATCGGGAACGGCAATGTAGAAGAACATCGACGCGGCCGATTCCGTGCCCTGGCCTACGCTCTGGCCCGAGATGCGGGTCACCCATTCGCCGCCTGCGTCGTACAGAAGACGAACAGCAGCAGCGTCAGCGCGTTTTGCGAGGAGCGTGGACAGCCGAGTAGGGACTATGCTGCAAGCGAAAAGGAAGCGAAAAAGGAAGCGATTGGGTGGAGGGACAGTAGTGCCGTTGTCGCCGCGCAGTTGCTTAATAAAGGTTGTGGTGAGCTTGAGGTCGGTCTTGGAGTCGATGAGGACCTGCTCGCCGTAGGTGGTGCCGTCATGCCGGGTCCATCCATAGCTATCGAGGCCATCACCCTCCTCGCAAGTGTGTCGCAGCTCTGTGGCCGACCCGATAGCTTGTCAATCAGGTGTGCATGGCGAGAACAGGTTGTAATTGGTTCCTGAGAACAAGGCACGCACGATCAAGTGTGAGAGGATTGTGGCCGCCGAACCACATCATCCCCACGAGCGGTGAGAGCGGGCTGCGTGTGCGTGCACCAAAGTACAGATTCGACCGGTATGTGCCTGCACGAACGGTATAAGTGAGGCGCACATGCACCAGTTATTCTAAGTGGGAAAGTACCCCAATAGAGTGTTTCATTAGTCGAATCGCTGGACACTTAAAGATCAAGATAGGCACACTCAGTGTGAACGTTTCTTAAGACAAGAAAGGCACTAACCTGGTGCAGAAAAAATGGCAAAACAGAGTAGCAGTATCGCTACCACGTATCTCTTCATCTTGAGCCACGTCTTAAGACAAATCACTTTTTCTTTTCTTTTCTTCATTCAGAAAACGCAGTGTGCAACTTTATGCCCCGTGTTGCTGTTAAACTAAACATCTTGAATTGCCGCCGCAGGAGTGTCTGCATGAGTTGTGCGGTAGATATCGTCAAGGCGGGAGAGGACGTCTTCCATGGCGGGCCTCTTGGCCGCATTCTGATGCCAGCACTTCTTGACCAGCTTCCTGAAGGCCACGGGACAGTCGCCGGGCAACTGCGGCCGCTTGCCCTCGAGCACGTCCAGCGACACGCCCATGAAGTTGCGACCGGCGAAGGGCTGCTTGCGCGTGAGCACCTCCCACATGACGATGCCGAACGAGTACACGTCGGCCTTCTCGTCGTACTTCTCCCCGCGGATCACCTCCGGCGCTGTCCAGCACGGCGTGCCGCAGCGCGTCATCGTTGCGTTCTCCTCCTTGATGCGCGCGAACCCGAAGTCGGCCACCTTCACGTTCCAGTTCTCGTCCACGAGCAGGTTGGAGGGCTTGAGGTCGCGGTGCACGATGGTCGGCTGCAGCGAGTGCAGGTAGTTGATGCCCAGCGCGGCCGACTTGAGCAGGTCGAGCTTGCGCGTCCAGGGCAGCTTGACGTGCGTGTTGGTCACGATGTCCTTGAGCGAGCCCTGCTTCACGAACTCGGTCACGATGCACAGGTTGGGCGACTTGATGCACGCGCCGATGAACAGCACCACGTTCGGGTGGTGCAGCTCCGAGAGGAAGGCCACCTCGGCCCTGAACTCGAGCATGCGCCGCTCGTCGAGCTTCTGCTTGATGAAGCGCTTCACCGCCACGTCGACGCCCTTCCACTGGCCCCTGTTGACGACGCCGTAGGAGCCCATGCCCACCTGCTTGCCCATGGCGATCTCGTTGAAGTCGATGATCCA
>CDFF01068174.1:0-12766 GCA_000826265.1 Acanthamoeba culbertsoni
GAGGAGAGGAGAGGAGGAGGAAGGAGAACCTGGCAGATAGAGAGGCCTCGGTCTTTGCCGCATTCGTTGAGGATGAGCGGAAAGCCCTGCTGATCGAGCACATGGAGCCTGGCTAGACGCGTTGCCAGATTTTTAGGCGGATTCGCTTTGGTGAGAGCATGATAGCGAGCTGCTACCCAGGCCGTGAGTCGCAGAACCGGATGGTACTCATGACTGCCCTTCCACATCGAAACGAACTCGCTGAAGGAGCACATCTCGTCCCTCGTGTCCAAGAGTGCCGCGCTCACGAGTACCCTCATCGGTGAGGAGTCCTTCTTGATGATCGACACGAGTTCCTGGATGTCTGTTTTGATGGCGCTGCTGATATCGAGGAAGTGTTTGACGAACGCTCTGCAGCAGCATTCTTTGAGCTTGGGCATCTTTTGGTCAAGATTCTCGACGAGCTTCCTCTCCAACCCGAACCGCTCCACCTTGTCATTGAATATTTGGAGGAGAGGCTTGATATTGCGCAAGGAAAGGCTCTCGTTCGAAAAAAGCGATCTGCAAGCTGTGTGCCAGTGTTTCAGGTAGAGGATGACTTCCTCCGAGTGGTCCTCTGAGGAGCTTAAATTGCAGCGCTGGATCTTCTCCCAGCCAAGCCTGCACTCGATCACCTGCACCAGCACAGAGCCGTGCACTCTCCTCTTCAGCCCATCCAATAGCTTTTCGTCCAATGCTTAAAAAAGAGGGATATAGATTAGATTCCAAGCTCACTTTCGAAGTCAGTCCACTGCGTGAAGGGAGCTTCGGCTCATGAGACTGTACCATTCTTGCGATTGCCGATCAGCACAATTTTGAGCCAGTGAAGGCGCTTGTAAGCCCAAGTAAGGAGCTCGTGTTTGTGTTCGTTGGAAAGCATGTGGAACTCATCAGCCACGAGCAGACTCTTGTGGCTCTCCTCGGGGAACGAGCGGCTCAAAAACGAGTCAATTGCCTTTTCCACGAGCTCGTCGTTCGAACAGTCCAGAAGCACGCACTTGCGTCCGGTCTCCTCTTTTATCACCTCGTTTTCCAATAAATAGGTTTTCCCTGTGTAGACCGAAGAGGAACAAAAGGCGAATACTGTTAAAGCGCTCCCATCCCAATCCTCATGTCCATCCATCCATCCATCCATCCATCCATCCATCCATCCATCCATCCATCCATCCATCCATCCATCGTGTTACTCGTGTGTTGGTCAGTGTGGCGTACCAGCCCCGGGCGGGCTCACGAGAAAGATGACGCATTTCTCCGTACTTCTGTATTGCTGCTTAAAGTATTCCTCCCAATCGGGCCTTGCGGGCGATGCTAGAGGAGGGAGAGCGTCCACACGCGGCAAATCTTCGGCTGGAAAGGAGCCAGTCAGGAAGACTCGAGAGAGTAACACAGGGCAGATGTAGGAGGAGACGTACGTCGCTCCTTGTTGTATCCGATGTTGCAGAAGCTGGTTTGGGCTGTCGGATTCTCGGACCATTCGTCGAGATCGACCTTGTCGTAAAATGTGAAGTTGCAGCGGTCGCGGTTCTCTGGGAAGTTGTACGACGTGTCGGTGCCTTCGAAGAAGATGAAATGCCAGGGCGTTCTTTTCGTATACTACGCCAGAGCGCAATAATCGGTGACAACGCCGATCGTTAGAATTCATATGATCAATCACATCATTCACGCAAGAGGAGCGGATGCGGGGAAGGGGCGCTTCATGACGACGTACTTCACAGCACCACTTCAGCAGAAGATCTTCGATGACCTCCAGGCCTTGCACGTACACATAGAGACACGAGCCAGAGAACCGCGAGAGAATCTGAATTGGAAAGAAAAAGAAGAAGATCAGGACGCGTTTTACGGGGAAGATAATGGAGCGGAGTACTCTGCTGTAGAGGTCAGGGTTGGTCATCGTGCCAGAGGAGACAAGGAAGCTGAGGTCGAGGCTCTTGACGGGCAGGCCCAGGGAATGCATCTTGTGGAGCGTTCCTGAAGAGCAGAAGTAGACTCCATACTTGGTGTCGCGTCGCTGGGCAAATGGACGCAGCGACTCGTCCAATGTGCACTCACCCACGAGGTGCTTCCGCAGGTGATCACTCGGACAGGCGGAGGCCAGGCAATAGGCGATGATGCGCATCAAATGCGTTCTGACGCGCTGCTTCGCCTTGGAGTCCTGTCAGTCGACCGACCAACCGACCGTGGCGATGGCATGAAAACTCCTTCTCACAACGCAGCTCATACAGAGAGGAAGCAGGGATTGGGCAAGTCTACATACCGTAGTGGAGTCTTGCTCGGCCTGTTCGGGGTCGATCTGGTGGCCCACTCTGTATTGAGACTTGAGGATGAACCATTGCTTGTACTCCTCGCGCAAGTTCGACCGCAGCACATCAGCGATCCAGCGATTAAACTCCAACGCCCAGTCGTAGCGTTGGTCGACCCCCAGCCCACTGGGGAAGGCGATGCGGTAGAGCTTGCGGTGGAGGAGATATCCTATCACTCTGCCTGACCGAGTATCATAGGAAGATATGCTAGTGAGGCAGAGAGTGATCAGCCATGTATCAAGTTCACGACAGAATAAAAGAGCTGTATCATCTCTAGATAACAAGGCGAGAGAGAGGGGTGGAGAGAGAGAGAGAGCTCACCGGTTGTAGGCGTCCGAAAAGAATATGGAGAAGATGGGAGGACTGCTTCCCCAGAGAGAAACGACTTGACCCTTATGTACCAGCTGATGATTGAAACCCCGCCGGTAGCTGCCATTCGGCCCACCAAAGAGAAGCTCCTTCTTCACGCCTTTCTCTTTCTTCTTCACTTCTATAGCCTTGGTCCTTTCGTACTCCTCCTCTTTGTCGCTGCCATAGTTCTGCTCGTATTCGCCCTCGGCTTCTCTTTGCCGCATATTTTCCGTAAGATCTTCATCTTCATTTCCTATCATGTCGGGAATTACGATGTCCGACAGGCCGAGTCGAGAGAGCGTCTGATTCATTTGCTTGTCGAGCTGTTGTAGCTGAGCCTCTTCCTCCTCCTCCTCCTCCTCTTCCTCCTCTTTCACCGATTCATAATCATTGCCATCATCCAGGAAGGTAGAACCAGAAATGCCGTCTTCCGTTTCCATATCCATATCATCTTGGAGTTCGTCTTCCATCAGCGGATCTTCATTCAAGTGCTGTGATTGAGGAGAGCCTTGGATCAAGTGATTTCCTGATAACACTTGTTCGTCATCCTCCTCTTCCACAGAGAATTCCTCCTCTTCCTTCTCCTCCTCATCGTCCTCCTCCTCCTCCTCCTCCTCGAGGAGATCCTCTATCGCGTCCCCGCGTATGGAGTGGATGGTCAAGTACTCCATTCTCTTTCTCTCCTCTGAGACGATCTCTGCCACCTCTTTCAGCCTACAGTCGACATCGGGGCTGAGGATGAGTTTGATGGTGCTGAGACTTCCGATCACCTTCATGAGATAGTACTGCAGTCGAAGATGCACGCCTTCCCAAGAAAGGCACACATCCTCCCTGTTTCTCTCTTTGGC
Organism: Acanthamoeba culbertsoni; assembly: GCA_000826265.1. Lineage (NCBI taxonomy): Eukaryota > Discosea > Longamoebia > Acanthamoebidae > Acanthamoeba > Acanthamoeba culbertsoni. Next base: position 3,518 of record CDFF01068174.1, read on the forward strand.
CTTCTCCAGCACTATTGTCGCGATGGGTTTCTCATTTCCAGGCGTGATTTCGACGATCACCGCATTGACGAGGTCCAGGAATGGCCCGAGTTTCTTGTGCACAGTCGCTGCCCGAATCCGATCGCGGAAAAAGTTCATGACTGTCTCTTCGGTCTCGTGCGGTTCAAACTCGCCCATCGTTGAGTACTTGAAGAGCCATCGGCAGAGAAAGAGAAGGAATTCTTCGACGCCAGGAGGAAGGGTGATCGCCAGTAGCTTGTAGCAATTGACAAAGTCAAAGAACGGAAGAAAATCGAGGGAAGGGCCACCATCTGACTCGGCAGAGATGAGAAGCGGATGCCAATGCTCTCCCTTCTCGTCTTTCTTGAGGATGAGACTGTCCAGGAGGAGCAGCGTCAGGGGAGGACAGGAGGAACTGATGTTCTCCCACGCGAAGTCGTGGTTTGCATAGGAAGCGTAGAGATGCGACTCGGGAAGCTGACGTTTCTGGGCGTCAACGTTGCTGCGCAAGTGAGCCTTCAACGAAACAAACTCCAGGATGTGAGGCCTCTTCTTGTCATTCTGAACGAGGAAGCACTCTGCTCCTGGCAGAATGCGAATCGCCCCGCTGGCCGTCGCGTGGTCCACGCGGATGAGCTGCGAGCAATAGATGAGCAGCGGCTTGTTCGCTTTGCTCAGTTCGGACGACATATAATCCACCTTGTCCGCCTCCTGCTCTCGGATGGTCACCAGCTTGAAAAACTGTGCATCCTCCCTTCCCAACGATATCGGAGGCCCTCCTCTGACCCCACCGTCATCAGACCCGAGCCTGCTCGTGTCATTCATGCTCTTCTCTCGAGAGTCGATTCCAAAGGCTTCTTCCATCGAGGCTGGCGCAGAGGTGGGGACGAATTCAGAACGGGCTCCAAGCGACGAATCCAAGAAGAGTTCCGTGTTGCGCAGCATGCGATAAGCGTTGAGTGTCATCGTTGAATTCCACTCCTCGCACACCTTCACGGAAGGGTTGGTTATGCCAGGGAAGGGGGAACGCTTCTCGATACCGATCGCCTGGATCTCATCGTAGCTGGGCCCGTCGACAACAACCTTCTCCTCGATGATCATCGGCACCCATTGTCTGAGAAGGTCCCAGTCCGATGCGGTCAACAGGAAGAAACACCGCACGATGACTGCGTCGGCGATTCTGCTCCGGTTCCGGGGCAAAAAGGATCTGAGCATTTGCTTCGCTTTGCTTTCATCCGTTTGGAACGCCTCCCGAAGAACGTCCAAGAACGGTTGCAGGTAAAACACGACATCGTTGACAAGCTCTGCATTCTTGAATGTTCGTTCTGTGATCAGACGATAGAGGAATGACCCAAAATCGGCGCAAGAAGACTTCTGATGCGAAAAAGAGTGTTTCCATAAGGGGCTTTTGCGGTGATCCGAGCCAACGTAGCACATGAAGGTCTCGAAGCGCTGCATTCACGAGTTCGAAAGGAGACAAAAACCAAAGGAGTACGAAATGAGAAAGAAAACAAAGCCTTGAAAGCGATCGGGCAAATGGAAGACCGTACCCGAAGGGTGTACAATTGGTCTTGTTCGCTGTCGCCAAACAGCTTGAAAGACTTGGCCCGCTTGTGGATGGTGGTGGATATATAGGTGGGTAAGGGGATGGCCGAAGCCAGATTTTCGATGGACCCTTTGATGCCTGTGTTCGTTTCGAGAATGCGCTGCACGAGAGGCTCGATGCTGATCTCCACTTCGAGTAGCTCGGAGAGGGTGTCTCTCGTCACGCCCAGCGCCCAGAACCACGCGAGGAGAATCACCGCACTAAAGTAAACGGAAGAGAGCTCTGCGCAGTCGTTCCATGCGGTCAGGCAGAAGTGAAGCAGCGCGAGGTTTTCCTCGATCGTCGAAAAAGAGACGGATCCCGACACGGTGTGCAGAGGAGGCTGGCTCATCGACTGTTCACCAAAGCGCTTGACCTTCTGCCGATCCAACTTGAAGTGCTCCTTCCATTCGCGGCTCGTGAAAGGTAAAGGACGCTATTTGATAATATATAAATAAATCAATAAAAGGTGAAGGCTGTTGAGATCAAGAACATAGCAGCGGAGTAGAGAATCATAAGACTCTCAAAACTCGTACATCAGGGAAAAAGAGCAGAGCAGGCTGTCCTAACATCTTGGGATTGTTGAGAATAAAAGTCGTTGTGCGGACGAGACCAGTCCCATTTTCCATGTGCTTCGCGTAGTAATTGTACAGAGAGACTTCGAGGTAGTAGGGCGCCACAAGATACAGCCCCAGCGATGAGACGATCGCTGTGTGGTCACGCACCGTTTTCCACAAATCTACAGTCTTATCTTGGACAATCACCTTGGACAAGACAAAAAAGGTGAATGCGCATCAGTTTCATCGAACGTGGCGCGCGTGCTATGATTGTCTCTTGGGAATGACTCGGCCTTACCTTGAACACTTTCATCTCGTCGCGCGTTGGCAGATCGTCCAGGTCTTCAAATGGGTGCAGCGCCCAGATGAGAAACATCAGAAAGCGGTGAGCGTTTGAGCGATCGCTTTCTTCCTCCTCCTCCTCCTCCTCCTCCTCCTCTTCATTTCCTCGTAATTTCTCTTTGCCCTTTTTCCGCTCCTTCGCCGCCGGCGTACGGTCGTGTCGTAGTGTCTTCCAGATGAATTTGAAATCCTCTGCGTCAAGGAATGACTTGTGGAATTTGACGTGCCTTTGAATGGTCGCGATTGGCAGTGGCCCGTCATTCCAAACATCCGCCTTTGCGTCGCTAAACTCGTCCAGGTAGAGGTCCCTCAGTTTGCTCAAAGTCTTCAAGGGAAGGCAGTAGTGACCCGCTTTGCCCTCCTCCAGTAACTCTTTCAACGGGCCCAAGTTGTCCTATGTATAACGGGAGGTGGAGAGTTGCACGCGTTGACAACGTAAGTTTGTGGCTCCAGAGTGATGGATCCAGAAAACAGAGTTACCGATCGCACAGAGCGGATCAGAGCATCGAAGAAGCGGTCATTGGTTGTGACGTCATGGAACTCTGCTTCGTTTTGCTCGGTCAGATCTTGGATGACAGTGAAGATGGCCGGATCCTCCGCCCCGAGTCCAATGGCTCGCTGTAGGATCGAACTGAGGAGCGTCGCTGGAGAGCCCTCACCCTGCAGATAACAAGAGTAGTGAGTCGGCAACCAATTTCTTGGTCAAATGATGAGTTCAGGTTCAGATCACCTGTGAGCAGAAGCGGCAATAATCCTTCACTGGAGCAAACAACGAGTGCACGTGGCCAGGCGTCTTTGCTCGAGAGAGAAGGAGAGCAGTCGCCTGTGGGGTGCACCGACGGAAGTACTCTTCGTATCCGCTTAGATCTTTGCCATCATCCAGCCACGCGAGGATCGCCTGACGGGTGATGAATTGATGAGAATATTGCAACAACAAAAAGAAAAAAGCTGCGAAATACTCATTCTCCAAATGATGAAAGCAAACCTCGATGAAACCATTCAGGGGGAGATTCTTGGCTGCTGCACGGACACTCTCATGTAGATAGAAATCAAACACCGCTGCTCCAATGGACTTGGACCTGAAGATACCACCCACGAGAATTGGGCATTATGTGTTGGCTCTCTTTCAGAAAACCTTATGAAAAGATATTTCGATCTCCTTAGGGTTAGATCCTATTCACTTACTCGGCAATTGCAGCATCGACATCCTCGCATGCGCTCAAGAAGTATGTCTTGAGCCCCACTTGTCGGTAGATGATATCTGTTCAAAAAGGAGATAGACAAATGAATAGGAAATACAGAATAACACACACACACACACACGAGGGAAAACCATCGCCTCTTACCTCGTGGTCCATCGAGCTCGAGGAAGAGTGGCAGGCTCTCTTTGGAACTTTCCCTATTATCTCCTTCTGCATCCAACTCGAGGGAGATACGGGAGACGATCAACTGCTCAATGTCATCTGGGGTGATCTTGAGCGGCATCTGCGAATCTTGGTCTTTGAATTGCCAGTTCTTGCTGCGTAGGACCCACTTCATCACCGACATAATGCAGCCAATTTCCGAGGCTTGGTCCGATTTGTCGTTCTGAGCATGGATAGAGAGGGGGAAAAAGAGAGAATGAGGAAAGGGAGAGGGGAAGTGAAAGGGAGAGAGGTGGTCACCAAGTATACCTCATAGTAGGAGACTTCCTTCTGCAGCCTCCTCATTATATTGGAGAACCCCTGACCGGTGCTTTGAAGCAGACTGAAGAGGCTCTTGGGAGAAATGCACGAGAGGAGCTTCATCGGCTGGTAATAGACGCCGAGAAGCATCATGAGAAAGTCCAAGCTGTAAGGAAAGAACTGCCACTCGTAGTGCAACTCGGACCAATTCAACTCCTTTTGTTGCATGCATTGGCTGAGGATGAGTTGCTCTCTCTTCATCGAAGGATCGCTGTCGGTGTAGGAATATGACGGCATTTCTGCTCTGCTCTCGGCTCTTTCATCGATAAACGACAACAGGTGAAGAGAGTGGATGTTGACGCGCCGTCCTACCGGGCCGTACTTCCTTACGATCAGATTATCCTCCTCGTTTTTCCTCTCTTGTTCGTTGAGCAAAACGGTGCGAATCCAACTCTCGATGCGAAGTTCTTGGGACCACCACTGCCCTAGCTGGTGTTGTGCATTGTATTCGGTGGAGGAAGTGAGCCCCAACAGATTATAACCATATGAAGGTCGAGACTCCCGTCAGGAGATGTGTGGGATCAATTGATTCTCATTTGGGTACCGTGGAACTTGAGGCGAATTCGTAAAATGATACGTGCTCCTCGATGGGCCTTTGCGTTACCAAACGCCAGCACTTGACAGCAAGATACTCCTCGAGTAGATTGGGATTGAAGGCGCCCTCTTCCTTCGCGCCTCGCTTGCTGTGCAACTCCAAAAGCGTGGACACCACGTTGGTGATGACGGTCTTCTCGATGCCCAACTTGGCGCAAACGTGAATGTGCAGGTCTTCGGATAGCTTCTTTGCGAGTTCCTTCCGGTCCATATCTTCCCTATCGAGCGAAAGTAGATACTCCTCGTGGAGAGCGGGTCCCAGCAGCATCCATAGGGCGCCGTAGAGCTCCGGGTTGGTTCCCTTTGCTGGACGTGGCATGATGTGGATCACCTTTGCCTACAAGAAACAGAGCATGAGATCGACAAGGAAGGAGACAAAGCGAGAGATAGAGAGAAGAGAAGAGAAGAGAAGAGAAAAGAGAAGAATCCAGTGGATGTTCTCTATACACCACCTCGATTGGAATGGTCTCTGTGGTATTTGGCCTCTTCACGTTCATGCGTACGATCCTTGGATCGAGGAACGGCATCACGAAGCAGAAGCGAACAGATCTCGCGCTGCTATTGGACGCAATGAAGCCCCGCTGCGCGTCCGATAGGAGGTGTGCGTCGAGGAACACCCTCGCCTCTTCTTGGCGCTGTGCACTCTTCGGCGTGGATTCGTCGTCGTCGTCGTCGTCGTCTCCAAAGAGTAGATCCAACCCTTGGTCGGACCCGATGAGATCATAACAGCTCACGCTTTTCGGTTTGACGAGCCCTTCGTATGCGTAGAAGTCGTCTCTTCTCATGTAGCGCATATCTTCGCACACGACCATGCAGTAGAGCTGCGAGAGCGTGTCTTCACTGGAGCTCGTTTCAGATAGCCAGTTGAAGAATTCGTCAATGCCGCAAAGCTTCCGGCTGCGCGTTGAGATCATATGGGACAGCTCTTCTTCGACGAACAGCTTTGTTGGATTGTTCGTCAACTCTTCCGTCGCCGAGAGCACCATCTTGCCCACCAATGTTGAGTCGTCGTAAGGAAGGACCTTGATCTGGTTGGTCGATTTGAGAGACGCTGGCCAAACAATAGTATGCAGCTTGTTGGTCAGCTGGAGAGAGGTGTGCAACTGTGAGAAGTGGACGAGAAGGAGGTGCAGAGAGCCGCCGGAAACTGTGTCGAGCAGTCTCGCGAGATCGATGGGGGAGAGGCTGCCTGTGACTTGGAGAGCATAGAAGCACAACGAGCTCTGCTGATTGAGATGGCGGAGCTCGCGAAGCACCGTAAGGAAATTGGATTGCTCGACCGCGTTCTTCCGGAAGTTGATGTGCACAAGAGGTAAGAGCAACGTCTTCAAGTATCGCAGATGGTCATCCATCACGACCGTAACGCTTTCCGATGTCGAACACAACTGCTCGAAAACGATGCGCTTGGATTCGGAAACCAATGGCGGATCATACCTTGTCATGAGAACAAGCAGAGTATGGTCAGAATCGTTCCCAGATTAGACAAGAACAAAAGAGATGTAGTTGATGTGCAATAGGCTACTGGTACCTGTTATCGAGCTGCAAGACTCTCCGCCATTTGAATGACAAAAGGTCATTTAGCTTGGGCATCACCACTCGTCGAATGTATCGACCCACGTGGTATATGAGGCTGGGATACTGATCCAACAGAACGACTTGGTCCGTCGTCGATTGCGATTCCAACGCGAAACCCAAGAGCTGAGAGATGACAGCCCCACTGCGACGAAAGAACAAGTAGTAGTAGTAGTAGTTGTAGTAGGGGAAAAAAATTAGGTGGTGATGTGTGCAAGGCAGAAGAGGCCGCTCGTAGCTGCTGAGGTTTGTTTGCTCACCTTTCAATGAATCGATGGCCTTTCGATGGATTGCCCAGTTTCTCGACGATGGGCATGAGCGTGCTCTGTACCTTGCCCGAAAGTGAGATTTGCAGAGCGAGACGCTTGAAAGGGCGGCCCTTGTCATCGATAAAGTCAAGCCATTTGGACGGAACAGTGACATAGCCCGTGTGCTGGGTCCTAAGCTCCTCTAGTTTGAGATCAATACGAAATGACTCGCTTTCCACGTCGAAGCAAAGCTGCATCGGCTTCTCCTGAAATTGATGGGAAATAAGACGCAAAGAAGGGAAGAGCACTCACTCACTCACTCACATACACACACAGAGATAGTGAAAAAACCTGTTGTTGAAGGGCTTCAAGCGTTTCGGACAGAGATTTGGCGTTGAGTCGCTTGAGGCCCGCCGTTGATTCCCACCACAGCAGCTCAGATGTCGCAAAGTGACGAAAGATGGAACCACCGGTTTCGTCCTCGTCTTCTGCGTCATCATGCTGTCCGTCCTCTTCTCTGTTGAAGACTTCGTATGTGCCATCCAAACGTAGACCAATCTCGCGCACTTTGCAGAGGCCAAGAAGGTCGTAGGAGCTGATGACAATCGGAGAAGGGTCGTTGTTGTCCTTCGGGCTGCCCGTTGCGTCTGCTGGATGATCATTGTGGTCCTCAGGAGCAGCGCTGATGGTGTCGGCGGCCTTGACGGTGATGTACTTGATGCCTTCCGAGGTGATAAGGTTGTGGAGATCGTCTATCGTGTACGTCACTCGCTCCCGGTCCTCCCTTGTGCGATTGATCGAGTTCTCAAGGAAGCAGTAAGCGCTCTCACAATGGCGCACCATGCCGCCCGCTAGGAAAAGACTCTGCCACTGAGAGAATCCCAGGGTCTTTGCCAACTCCTTTATCTCCCTAAAGCTGAGGGAATAGAGACTCTCCTGCGTGGGCTTTGACCAATCTATCAATTCCTTCAGCGTTCTCGTGCTGCGAGCATCCTCCTCTCGCTGTTGAACCTCCTTTTCGATGAGAACGTCCAAGAGAAGTTTCATATTTTTCCGCATGTAGTCCTCGTTTTTCTCGTACTCATCAATCCACAGCGATTTCCTCCACTTGCTGAACTTGCTGTGCTCGTCAGCCAGAATGGACTTGAGCTTGAGCTTGTCCTCTGTCCGTAGCTGGGACCGCGTGAAGCCGAGCTTCTCGCAGCACTCCATCTCGATGACGTTGATTTCATTGGGGTGCTGCTTGTCCTCATGACGCAACGAGATGAAGATGTTGCGAACGTCGTTGAGAGCCTCGAGAACTTGCTCTTTCGAGCTGCGGTCCAGGAGAGGGAGCCATTCCTTCAACTGCTTGCATACGCACACGACCTCTCTTAACGCCTCTCGCTGCCGCGGGTCGGGCACAGCCTCCACCTCCGCACTCTCCTCTGCAAAGAGGTTACCGACCAGGAGGAGCGTCGCCTGGTGCACCCACGCTCTCGCCGTCTTCAGATGGCTCAAGTCGAACTCTTGAGCTTTCTCCTTGAGCACCAGAGCATAGGAGAGTCTCATGTACTGCTGCGCGACGGACCCCTCTGTGTTGAGCCCGAGACAACACAGCACCTCGTGGCACTGTGCAGGGGTAAGATCGTCCAAATCAAACTCGAACCTGCGAATTTGGATCTCGTTGTAAGGGCCGATAATAACACTCTGTGATGGCGCACCACCAGAACGCGGGGGAGCCTCCATCGTCGTGAAGTTTGCTTTTTCTTAAGAAAAATTACTCACGGTCTTGGTTTACCACGCTCTAATTCCCGACCGGTTACACACCATGAAATGAAGACAACGCCACGAAACAGATCTGTGAAAATATGCGAGAAAAGAATTTCCTCCCAAAAGCGGCATCCACTCACGATTCTTGCTTCTCCTCTCGCTTGTGAGTGCTTGTCAGAGGAAAGTGAGAGCTTAGGTGAGACAGCACTCTGCCGGTAACGACGAACGGATTCTCCTCCTTTATTTGTGCTACGTTCAGATCTGCCCAGCATTAATGTTCAACCACAACAATCTAATGCTTGCCGGCGAACAAGTGCTGTTGTTTCATCTCTGTCCTTGGAGGAACCGCAGGAGGTGGTAATAATGTGCAAGGAGCACTGTTGTAGGGAACACACGTTGGAAGAGGTTCGCTTGGTCATCATCATAAACAAGTGGCTGGCATTCAGCCAGATGGTCGACCAGCCGCTGCTCCGGTGGAAACGTGCTCAAATATTCCGCATAAGCCTCCACCGTTTCCAGCAACAGCTTCTTGTCAAGACCCTCCTCCAGGCCACGCTCCAGCAACTGCCATTGCTCCTCCTGCGTACATCCATAACACAACGTCCACAGAACGCCGAAGAACCGTGGTTGTGAGATACTGAGAAACGTATGCAGTGAGGGGAAAGGCCTACGGTAAGGGGGTTCTTGTATTTCGCGGCGATGTTTTCAAAGCGGTCGCAGTCTCCACTGAGTGAACTGTAGAGCTCCGTAAGCAGCGCATGACAGTGCCTCAGCTGAGCATGATGTAACTGCTTATGCACTGCCTGCGATGTAAACGTGGGATGTCCTGTGCCTTACTTGGCGTTAGACGTGACATGCTGGGGGTTGGGTTGGGT
>CDFF01068176.1:0-10150 GCA_000826265.1 Acanthamoeba culbertsoni
ATGTGTGACCATGTCATGTCCAGCTGCTTGAGAGTGGCAAAACTGCGCCAGGTCAAACGTACGCCTTGGAACACGCCAGAATAGTTGGAGTTCTCATTCACCCAAGCTACCTTAGCTATAACTCCTTTTGTTTTCCAGAGTCAGATTGGGATTCTTGTGCTCAGGAAGAAGAACAAATGTGTCACCTTGGGAATGAATTAGCTTTGAACGAGTCGATCCCGTTTTGTAAGGCCATATTTTGAGCTCATTTGCTGGTAACTGATCTCCGGCTGCGTGAACAGAAGGAAATTAGCAGTAAGACATGGTACGCACCATGGTGTACTTCTTACCAGTATCAAAGGATAGGTTCATCTGCTCTACAAATAGTTCAGCCATAGCAAGGCTGCCGGGCCAAGGGTATGGGGTGGTGTTCTCAATGATACTTTCCCATAACTCGCTAAGCTTTTCTGTTTGAGAGAGTATTGGCATCCATTCACCTGGTTGTGCGGGAAAGCTTACCATCAGCATATTTTTGCTGGTACTCAGGACTGTTGAAGTACGGAATATCGTTTCCCTTTCCAGCCACGGAAATAACGGCTGAGAGGGACAACGCAACGATAAGAAGACTCTTTGGTGGATCAATGTCAGAGAAAAGGTATATTAAACACTTCACCAGGGAAAAGGATAGGGGTACTCTGAGAAGCATGTCAAGGGTGTACAGGTACAATGATGGGAAGGAAATAATAGGGCGAAACCGTTCCAATCAACTCTTACTCTTTATGGATAATTGTCCATTTTAAGTGGAAAGAAAAAACCCTGAGCAAGAAAAAGTACGTGCAGATTGTAAAGAAAACGACCGGTCATTCCTGCTCGGCATGACGGAAAAGGAAAAGCTACCAGCAGATCACATGAAAAGTGCTTTGAAAAGTACAAGTCTACGTACCAAAAGCTTTCACAACCAAACAAAAAACAAATTTTTTGGGACGGGTGGGCGGGTGCCCCGATAGCAGCTGGTACCTTCGCAGTATGGAACGATTCGGTAAAGAAAAGGAACAGGTTCTTTGTTGAGGCGAAGCATTTTACTATTCAAAGGAACCACTTCAGCGAGGTTACTGCCGCGATTCACCTCTCAGTGGAGCCGTTCCTCTGGAATGCGCTTCTCCTTCACTCTCGCCCCAGAAAGGTAGGAGAGCTTCCTAAGTATTGGGCCATTCAAAACTGCAATTTTTCAATGTTCCTCTGCAACCGCTCGGAGGTACAAGCCCTTTTCTTTTACCCGTCATTCAGGTCCCGTCTTAGGTGCTTCGGTGTCTCGGCAATAGGAAATAAATCTTCTTTTTCAAACATTACACCACTCTCCAAGCATTCGTAGGACGCTCTCATAAATATTAATACAAAAAGGGAACAAAAACTCTGGGCTCGTCGCATCAACCACCCATTGCACAAAGCAACGCTCTCATGAAAAGAGGTGGCCCGTTAACCCTCCCGTTTGATTTCATCCGCACGAGACCCAAGAGCCGACCCCAGTCGACTGAATCACGATTGATATATTGGTTAGGGAGACCTGAAAGCGAAGGAAACCTGAAATGTCCAACGCACCGAACGGACTGCGGGCGAGGCTTCTTGACAAAGAGCGACTCTGCCCGATCTCGCGCTGGTACGTCCTCTGCAGAAGACGACGTCGCCTCTCGTTCGCTGCTTCGGCCAAATTCATGAAGATGTAACGTCAGCTAATAGACTTCGAAATATATGTTATCCATGTATATACCCGCTGTCCGCAGCCGTGACAGAGACAGCGCCAGTCACCGAAGACGCCGAATTCGGCACGGACGACGGCGAATTCGAAACGACGGCGGCGGTGGCGGCAGGAGTGGGCGCCTCCTTGCCCTCCTGTGGTGTACAGGACATGGTGGGCGACGGAGATGGAGACGGAGACGGGGACGGCCCGTCCGAGAGGTTGCCCACGGGCGTGCCGTCCATGATGTGTCGCGTCTCCTTCCCCTTGCCTCCGCCCTCGCCGTCGCTGCCTCTCTCGATGCTGTCGCTGCTGCCTGCCCGGGCGGCGATCGGCAACGAAGAATTGGACGCCGACAGGCTGGAGATGGGGAGATTGGGGGAAGAACACGTAAGCAGCGTGTTAAGGTGGCTGCAGTCAGTCCACTACGAAGGGCACGTAATGGGAGGGGAGGAGGAGGAAGGGCGAACCGCATGGCGGACGAGCTCTCGAGCAGCGCGTTGAGCTTCTGCTGCTCGACCATCTCCTGCTCGGCAAAGTAGTCTCCCCACACGTCCAGCACCGTCCTAAAAATTCCCAATAACGAAATTGCATGTAAATCGTAACAAACTTGATGACGAAATGTCCGAATAATATTATATAAAATATTTATATTTATATTAAATACAAATATATATATATATATATAAATATTATACCTCAGTTCGTTCTCCAGTCGGTAGAATCGGCCGACGATGAGTCCTGTGACTGGCACGATGTCCAGAATTTTCTCCTTTCGGTTCTGTGGCTTCTCCAGACGCTTCATCTGCTTCAGATACATGATGTCCTTAAACATGTCCTCTATCCAATCCTGCAATTTTCACGTAAATATTAAGTTAAGCTTCGTGAAATAAAATAAAATATTATATCATATTAATAGTTCATTATTTATTTACCCTCACTTCGGCGGTGAGCGTGTCACGTTCCGCGGCGAATCTGGCCTCGGCCTCTTCCAATGTAAACTGTTCATAAGGAATCTTAAATTGCTCCGCCAATACAATCTCGGCGTTGCCTGAAACAATAGTAAAGGGGTTGTAATCAGTAATCTATATATATATATATATATACATAGAAAGAGATATATTGTACCAATAAAACGGTCGATTTGAGGATAAATCTCGGATTTGAGACGTTTGATAAGGCGCTGGACTTGATGCTTGTCCTCGTTTGGATTCAAAATCTGCGGGAAATTGAAAACGAAATGAATATTATTACGTAATAATGAATAAATAATAATTAATAAATAACAATAATAATAACAATGATGGAATTATAAAATATTGGTTATACTTCTTTGATCAGCTGAAGGTTGTCTCGGACGACTTGGATGGAGGTCGGCGGCACTTCGAGATAGTTGTCCGGCACCACATCCGAGTTGTAACCTGGATCGATGATCGAAAGAGAAGAATAGCTAAGTTAAGTAAGTTAACGAAGCTACACACACCCCGCAATTATTTTCGAAGCGCAACTATGTATTATTGTATATTATATTATATTATATTATATTATATTAATATAAATGCAAATGAAAATATAAGTTGGTGACCTCGCCGTTCCAAAAATTTGTCGCACTCGTCCTTGATGAGCGATAGCCACCATTCGGTGGTCTTGTCCTTTGTCGTTCCATTCATCAACTCGCGCTTCTCGAGCTAGATATGTCGACAAAAAATGAGATTATTTCCTCCAAAACGGATATTAATAGATTTTGGTTTTTTTTTTTACATATAAAACAAAAAAATACCTGTAGATGTTCGAGTGCCTGATCGCAGGTGACGAGATGTCGCTGAATCCTCACTCGGGGAAGATCCGACCACGTTATACTCTGCAATCGCTGAATAGCTAAAAATGAAATAATATTTAAGAAAATTTAGGAATTTCAAAAATACGCTACAAAAATACTGTTCATTAATCTATCATAGCATTCTATTTGTTGTTTATTATTATCACTATCATTATTATTATTATTATTATTATTATTATTATTATTATTATTATTATTATCACTATTATTGTAATATAGTTGTGGGGCGAACCTCGGTCGCGGGTGGGGAGGAAGATGTCGCGGAGGCCCAGCTGGGAGATGAATATCTTGGTCTCGGCCCGCGCGAAATCCTCGATCTCGCACAGGAACGAGTCGTCTCCCTTGAAGAGGCCCTGCAGGCTGGCCTTCGTGCGCTGTATCTGCGGCAGGTCCGCGATGCTGATGTCCAGCTTCTGCGCCTTCTCGATGGTCTCGATGTCCACGCCCTGCTGCGCCATGTAGCTCAACGTTCGCTTCTTGATCCTGCCATATCGGTGAAGAAAATAAGGCACTTAATAAACCCGTTTCTGAAGAAAATAAAGAAAAAGAAAAAGAAAAAGCCGAAGAGAAAAAGAAAAAAGAGAGTGGTACTTCTCGTTGAGGTCCTTCGAGAGGGACTTGGTCGGGTCTTCGACGAGCCGCTCCATCTTCTTGACGTCGGTGAGCAACATCTTCATGTCCTCGGTGAAGGGGAAGACGGAGGTGGCGCTGACCATCTCCTCCGCGCGCTCCTCAGGGGCAAGGAACACTCCGATCCTATCGCCTGCGAGCAAAAGAACGAAAAGACGAAGGGAGAAGGAAAGGAGTAATGGTGAGCAACATCGCGATTTAGTTTCCTTCCCCCGCCCCCGCCCCGAACTTACCCTCTCGCTTCCCTGTGAAGCGCGCGTAGTAGATGCCCTTCTTGGCCTCTCGCTCTTTGTCGTCGCCGAGGAAGGCGGCGACCACCAGGTCCCTTTTTTAGTGAGCGGCACAGCGGGTTAGCGTGGGAGAGCGTTACGGCAACATTGTTCTGGCGAGTGAAAGATGCACACCCTGGGCGGAGTAGGTCGATGTCGACACTACGGACGCTATTGAGGATAGAGGCCATACGGTGGACCTAATTGCAAACAAATAATACAATTAATTGAAGTGGTGGAACAAAAATAGAAATGGCAATACGGCGTGGTGAGAGTGGTTTGGGTGGAAACCAGAAAGAAGCCCAAACACGCAAGGGAGAAGGCGGGGAAGGTCAGTACCTCTCGTGCCAGGTGTTCGAGGTCATCAATTTTACTCCAGGCGATAATGTTTCGTGCAAGATTTTCTTGGCTTGCCTCGGCCTCGTAGTCGATTTGTTGGTTCTGGTTCTCAAGGTAGAAGGAAAACTTTGATAGTATGGAGGAGTCCGGCGTCATTCCAACGAGGCAGCCGTCAGGGTCCATAGTATGCGTGGCAAGGAACTTCTCGAAGGAGGCCACAGTATCGGCAAGAGGGTTCTTCAGCGGGTCTGACCACTGTTTGTCATACCAACGCATAATCGATTGGAATTGCTGCAACTGTTCGCCTTTGATGATGTCCTTGTTGTTTTGCATGCGCAGGTAGAAGAGTTCACACCATTTGAGCTTAGACAGTTGCATGAATTCTCGCACTTTCTTCAACCACGCCTCAATTTCATCGAAGAATGCCTTCTCTTGTGTCTTGAGGATTTTCTTCTTCACCTTCTTCTTATCCACCACCTTCTCTGGCTTTTTGAGTGTCGTCAATTCTCGAAATAAATCATCCACCTGCTGGAACAGCTTCTGCTTGGCCGTGAGGTTGGCCATTATGCTTTGCCTCACTTCCGTTTCCTCACCTCCGCTACTGTCTCAACGCCCTTCGCCAGGCGCAACTCCACCACAGATTTAGAGAGAGAGGAGAAACGGATCTGCTGCCTTGTTCTCGCACAATACAAACGCGTTGTTTTTCAACTTCGCAATTTGACGCACGTGTGCAACGGAGGTGCAATTTAAAGGACCTTTGCTCCCGTTAATTGATGCTGCATCCTCCTGCTAGAGGGCAGCTGCACACGGCCGCCTATACGGACCTAGCAAGTAAAGACAACCATCTGTAAGACGTAGCCAGTCTAAGAGACTGCACCAAAGAACCCGTACCAGGGTACTGCATTTTCATGGTCGTCACCCTAGCCGCGAATTCAAGAGCTACGTTACGCTTCCAGGGACCGCCGCTCAATCCGGCAGCAGCCAGGAAACTCGCGGTTACAGTATCCCCTGTACAGGGCCGTTGGATCGTGAATATCAGGAAGGAAATTGGTCAACGCCAAAGCCAGGCTCCTCCCACGAGGTACGCCTGTGCTCGAGTGACGCACCCCTGCCCGTCCTTCCTTCGACCTTCCAGGGGCCGAAGCTCGCTTCGTAGTAAGCATTTCCATCAAAAAGGTAGACGCCCGAATTAAAGGTCAGCAAAACCTGTTGCTGGGTCAGCATAATGTGACGGACAGAGGTGAGCCGAGACCACAAGGGAGTGGCATGTACCAGCTTTGCGCCCTTGTCGTACAGTACTCTTATGGCCTTCTTCATATCTCTCTCCCCTGCGTGTGGTATTTATTGATGATAAGAATAATCAGTATTCATTCGGATATAAAGGTGTAGTCCCTTTTTGCTTTGCTTTGCTTTGCTATTTTTTTTTTAAATGAAAAATACCTGTCAAAATGGTTGCTTCCTTGTCATCCACCTTGAACAAATCGATGTACTTCAAATATTGCTCCTTGGCCGCCCAGTCCCTGTGAGTGATCTTACCGCCTTGTTGCATGTCTACATGTCTGTTCCACATACTCAGGACTCAGCCATTACCTAGTACAGCAATGCCTGTGGGGGAAGAAAAGGGGGAGCACCTGATGAAGCCCTGAGCGTCGGCCACCACATACTGAACGGAGGGATTCATTTTCTTGATTTTGGGGATCAGCTCTTCGGGAAACTCGCCGAAGGACAGCGGATTGATATGCACGATCGTGGACTCGATGTTCTTCAGATCGTCCTCTGTGAAGGGAGCGCCGACAGCGTGGAAACGCTGAAGCCTGAAAAGGGCAGGAAACAGGCACGGTCGCAGCGATTTAAGGGTGTGACGCAATAGGACGCGGGATTTGGGGGGAGGAATGAATTACAGCACCTCTCATCAGAGTTGGGCTTGGGATAATTGTTTTCGCAGCACGTCGTGGCAGGCGAAGGAAGGAATCGCACTTTAGCCCCACTTCACGATGAGTTGTACATTAATTTCAAGAAAAATTTGTTTTTCGGTGTCTATATATATATGGATAGTGATGTAAGGGAACCTGGGGGTAAAGAGTCTCTGAAATATCGACTTCTCCTCAAGAGCGCACTTGGTGATAACCTCCACGTTCATGCCCAAGTTGGCGGCAGCGATGCCGCTGAAAAGCACTCCACCACCTGATGAATCAAGGGGCAAGTTGAGTTCAATACGGAAGACGTTCAGAAAGCTGAGAATGATAAAAAGGCAAGGATACCCTGTGCTCGCGTCTCCTTGCCCACGAAGATGTTGACGTCGTTCGTGACATGACCGAGGATGGTAAGTCTCTGCTGTTCTGCGGGCGCTCTCGTATCACTAACGCCACAGCCCGACGAAAGGGACAGGGAGGCGAAGGGGCACTTGGCGGCATCAGCGGCAGAAACAGGACCAGAGCCGTAACCAAGGGGACAGGCCATTGATTGACCGCTGGACGCTCCAAGAGGGGGATGCTGGAACTGACCATTGGGCCTATACAGGAAGGCTGTGTCCCAGGTAGTGCGGACAGGACACTGACAACGAAATTGAGTAGAGATTTCATTGCATAAAAACAAAGCATATTCCAACTTACTTGGCCTTGAACAGGCTCCCCACCAGTTTGCGGGGCCCAAATGTGACGCACAGGGCATTGATTTTGCTCCATTAATTTGTTTCTGTTTCTTGCTGAATATTCTTGGTTTTCTTTTTCTGTTTCTTGCTGAATATTCTTGGTTTTCTTTTTCGGCCGACTGCTTCGGACTGTTCATTTTCTCGTACTTTTTTGTAATCCCTACCATTGGTGTCTATTTTTATAACCGGCTTTTCTAACGAATAGCCTTCAAAGAAGGGCGAAAGGCGTGCGCTACTAAATGTGAGGTATTTGTTGCGTGTCGCCTGCGATCATTTACGCACAAGCCCTCTGCAAACACACTACTCAAAACGCTGCGCTCATCAATTACTATAAAGTACCAGCAAACAAACACAGCAACATGTCGCACGGGGACGCCGAGGTTGAACGCAAACTCTATGCCATGCTCATTTCGAGCTACTGCACGGACTCCACGCAGCCTTCTGCCGCCTACCCTTCGCCCACACCTGCTGTTGCCCACTACCATGGTCCGATAATCGCTCCGGTGGCAGACCGCAATGCAGTCTTCCCTCCGCTCTTCTCTCGCTTCTGCGATGACCTTCGACACACTGACTCTCTCCTCGAACGGCGAATGTCTGACGTCAGCAAAGCCCTCATTTCTGACGGTCACTAGCGGTTCAACCTCCGCCAAAATGTATATACATACTGTACATTCCTGCCATCTCGCGACGCTCCATTGTCAACTACAGGTTGATAGTAAAGGTCGCCATTTCCACGTTGCGAGCTTTTCTTTTTTTCTCTTCTGTTGGCCACCAAGGAAATCAAAAAGAATGCACGGTATATGCGTAGCTCTTCTAGGTGAGCCGTGGAGCAACGGACACAACACACAGTGCCAGCAAGAGCACAGGCACCAGGGTCTAACGTGTTAGTAGTTTCGCCGAGTTCAGTTTTTCTTTGCAAATGGAACCCACAACCCCTCGCACGAGTCACAAACTGGCTTCAGAGGCTGGCATTCAGCTTTCTGGCGTGCTGGACGAACTGGGCGATAGCCTTTCCTCAATCATTTTGGGCGCCCTTACAGAGAACTACACTGAAGTTCAGTCCGCCTGCATAACGCTCGCCGGCCAGACAAACACCGTGCGTCCATACTCATGTCCCTCCCCACAGCCAGTGCTAACCTCCCCACTCTCTCACAACCCACGAAATGCAGCTTGTGGGCATTGTGCAGGTGCGTGAGCTTTTTCTGGCCTCTTAATTAATTTCCCACAGTAATTAATTAGTCCATTTCCGACAAAAACAAAAACAAAAACAAAAACAAAAACAAAAACAAAAACAAAAACAAAAACAAAAACAAAAACAAAAACAAAAACAAAAACAAAAACATCTATTTATTATTAGCAACTCGCTGTGGCCTCCTGCGATGAGGAATACCAAAAATCCGCTACGCACGTCATCCAGTCGCTTTCCGCTGCCGTCACAGAGCTA
The DNA here is from genome assembly GCA_000826265.1 of Acanthamoeba culbertsoni. Lineage (NCBI taxonomy): Eukaryota > Discosea > Longamoebia > Acanthamoebidae > Acanthamoeba > Acanthamoeba culbertsoni. The sequence continues at coordinate 8,887 of CDFF01068176.1, forward strand.
GTGGTACCACTTCCTTTCATGAGTTCGTATCAATGCAAGCATCCCCTGATATGCCTGTTTTCATGTTTTCAATTTTTCTGTTTGTTATATTTAGAGCGCATTTACATCTTTTCTCAAGAACCCGACCGCTGCCGCCTCGAAGCGTTCCTTCACTGATGCTGCTCAGAAGGTGACTCTCTGTCGACCTCTTGTTTACGCCATATGACTATCTTCACCCACCCACCTTTTTTCCTCCCTTTCCCCGTAGGTGGGCCTCAGCATCGACAAACTGCTGCTCACCATCGATCAGAGTTCGTCCAGAAAGATCATCAATCTCGTCAAGGTGGCCTCCCCTCTCCCCTCTCTCATCTTCTCATCACTTAATCAGCATCGTTCTTACATGTGCCGCTTCACTCCCTCCCCCTTCCGGATAGGAAGCGCTCATGGCCAGCAAGGCCATCGGCGAGAGCACTCTCAGCTCCAGCGGTGCCACACTCGAGCTGGCCAGGGCGGCCTCGGAGAAGAACGAGCTCTTGGCGGACATGGTCTGGAAGGTCGGCGCAGGCACGCCCGACCCGGAGAAGCGAATGCTCCTCCTTCAGGGCCTCGCCTCGCTCAAGTAGCCTCGCTCTCCCTCGAGTCACCCCTCTCCCCCTTCCCTCCTTGGCAGGTAACGTTATTAACCGGGAGCGTGTGTATGTGTGTGTGTTTTCTTCCCCAAAAGAGAGGCGAGCCCCGACCTTGATCGTGCTGCCGCCCTTGTGAGCAGGAGCCGCGACGACAGCGACGACCTGGTAGACGCCACCAACAAGCTTGCCGGTGCTTATCGAACCCTCCTTCAGGTATGATTGGACACGAAGTCGACAGAAAAAGATTCGGTGTTCGGACCGGTAATCCGTTTAACGTCTCTCGACTGTGATTCCTTCAGGCGGCCAACATTCAGAGGTCGTCCTACCTGACGGCGACATGGGAGCGCGTGGAGCAGGGCGCCAATCAGATTTGGGAGTCGCTGAGGCTGGGCGAGGACCTCCTCAGCCGTACCCGACAGCTGTATGCGTCGGCGCTCCAGTCGTCGGAGGACTTCACCGACCTGGCGAAGAAGGTGGCCAGCCTCGCCCTCGAGCTCGTCAAGCAGGCGAGCGCCATCGTCGAGAAGGCGCAGGACCCCGTCGCCCGCCACGCCATCGAGGAAGCCCTCAACCGCATTCGCGGTCTATGGTACCTCCTTTCCTACTTCATTTGACCACTCAGAGGAAATCGAGGTGCTGATGTTAACATTCTTCGC
>CDFF01068177.1:0-10074 GCA_000826265.1 Acanthamoeba culbertsoni
CATCTAGTCTATGGTATAACAAAGACAATCTTGCTGTTGTCACCAACATGTTGTAGTTAAGGAGCAATGGGCAGTGGAGACCCCAAGAATGAGGGAGTTTGTGTGTGGGTAAATCTGTTTTATTGAATAAACAGTCTACAATTTATATCCAGGCCTAGCCGTTACAGGCTGACTGTTACAACAACCATATATTCGTTAATTCCGTTATTTATCCGTTATTTCCAATACTAGGGAAATTCCTGGCAGGAATTTCCTCCATTTTCCTGATCTCTTCAACAAACCCAAGAATGAGGGAGGTTGTGTGTAGGTAAAGTCTCTCTGGGAAGTTGGGCTTTCTGTTGCTTTTGAGGAAGTATTGTTGGAGTGATCAGAGACCAATGCACATTGGTCCTTCTTATTAGAAAGATCAGGAGAAAAGGGAGAAGATTTATGCTAGGAATTTCACTGTATAAGGTCCTCTCCACTTTTTGGCTAACTTCCTTGCTTGCTCTTTTGATGGTACCTGGACCATTATTTGATCACCTTGTACATAGATCAGATCATATCTCAAAACCATTTTCAAAAAAAAGTGCCAATGGCACTTGTTACAAAAATGAAAAAACATTGTACATAAATTTATATCAAGTAATTTTTCATTGTTCATCTAAAAAAAATAAAAAACACACAACCAATGAGCATCAGTCCTATTTAATGCATTGAAAATTGGGATTTATCTAGGACTCTCCGAAATTTTGATGGAAAATAAAAAGAAAAAATAGAATTTTTCACAACTTAATATTGGTTTTTTGCAGATCAATGCGCATCTCTGCCTTTATTATTATATATTCCTCTCACAGATTCGCTTTAACATTTCTCATAAGTGTCATAGATGATCATCAAAGGTCTCACTGTAGAGGAGAGGAATTTATTTGTAAAGATGAGTTTTTGAGCTTCCCTGAGCTAGGAAATCCATCCATCACCTTCTGAAACATAAGGGGTACATTTATGAGCCCAAATGGCATCACAATCAGTTCATAGAGTCCTCAGCATTGGGATCAGCTAAAATCTGCTACAAAAGTCCATCTTCAATCTGTATTTGGCTTTTCTTAGCCTATTGAGGCACTTGTTCAGGTCAGACATTGGATATACATTTTTCTTGGTCTGCTTGTTAAGTTCACAATAATCAATGCAGAATCACCACTTGCCTGGTTCTTTTTTCAGCACAAGGAGAATCAGGAACGCCCAGTTGCTCTTTGACAGCCTGACCATACCCAAACTGAGCATGATTTCCACCTTTTTGTCAATGACTTCCTGCATTGCTGGAGATACTCTCTTTGGCCTGGCTTTGGTCAAAGTTGAATATGTCACTTCAATATCATGAACCACCATTTTGCTGTCACCAGCCCTGGCAAGATGAACTTGAAATACATTTTTGTTCTTTAAGAGAACAGACTCAAGACTTTTCCTTTGATCCTTACCAAGATCCACCTTTTTCACTTGAAGCCTAAGTGTCCACACAATTTCTTTATCACTCATCAGCGCAAGAGGGTATAGAACAACTGTTGCTAGGCTTCCTCCAAGGTCACTTGGCAGCTTCACCTTCCTCCATAGGGTCAAAAATCTAGTTTTCCAATCAAGAGTCCTTTCATACTTCTCACAAACATCAAATCCTATTACATCTAAGTATGGAAATTCCTTGTCTACAAGTCATGTCCATACTCATGACCACCCAACTTTAACACAATCTCTGTCTGTCCAAAAACAGGGATCTTTCCTCCCACTGCTGTGGTCCACCAGCCTTCCTGACCTTGCATTAGTTGGGAATAAATTCTTTTTGGACAAAGCTGTCCATTGCACCAGAATCCATGAGAAATTCAACCTTTATCCCATTGATCTCACCTGTAAGCTTAGGTAGTTGATCTACCTGGATGAAAGAAAGGTTCTCTCTTTCTCTCATACAATGCTGTTGGTGTGTCTGTGGCCTGGCTGTCCACAATTCCAACACTTAGGAAGGTTCAGGGTCTTCCCAGGTTCACAAGTCTCTTTGCTGGACTTTCCTGATTTCCACTCTCTGCTCTTGGAATTGTCCCTTGATCATGACTTCAGTCTCATCCATCCATAATCAGATTTCCTCTTTCACACCTTGCAATTATGATATGAGTCCTTTTCCTCTTTGATGGCCTTGCTCATTGCCTCTTGCAACATAGAATAACGCTTCCTATGTTGGTCATCACTTGACACACAGTAGCTTCCACTCACATCAAGAATTCCTGTACTCATTCCTTGTTTTTCTGGCAAAAGGCTTGAACCTTAGTGAATGCCTTGTAACAATTTACTTTGTCATGGGCGTAGATATCAAACTCTCCTTGAAGTTGACCCACATAATGGTTCACAGCATCCTTTTCACCATCTGTGCCCAGTCTTGGACCATGATTGCTCTCCCAGAGAGCCTATTCATTGCTCAGATCACAAGTTCCAACTTGTTCCATCCAGCTTGGATTGCTACTTCCTTCATTTTTTCCACAAAGGCAACCACATCCTTTTCACTTGCTTTAGAGAATTTGGATAGGTCTTAAAGTCTTACTACTGTATAGTGACTCCCACTCATAGTCAATCCAGTCATCATGCTCATTTCTTGGCTTGTAGATGATGACATAGGTTTCTGAGAGGTAAACAGTACAGAGTAGATTATCTGGAGATGTTGCCACCTTGATATGGCTGCATGGTCCTCACTTTAGTGACCATACAATGAAGTCTAAGTGCTCACCCTTAGCGCCTATATCCTAGTGTTTTCCTCTATCTTCTCTTCAAGATCTTCTATCCCAGAGCTTCCTTTCTCATCCTCAGAGTTGATCTCAGGAGCCTTACCTTTCTTCATGGTCATTGCAGTGTCTTTCTTCCACATCACAGTCCACTTAACTTCAGTAGCCCTCACAGCTTCATCTTCCAGTATCATTGGAACTTCCCTTTTATCATTGCTTATCTTCCTAGTTTGTTGGATTGTTTGGAAAATGGAAAGAATGAAGATGATCCTGCTGTTGTTGCCAAAATGTTGTAGTTAGATTAATCTGGGCAATGGAGACCCCAAGAATGAGGGAGTTTGTGTGTGGATAAATCTGTTAAAGTCAGTCTTTCTTGTTAGAAAGATCAGGAGAAAAGGGAGAAAATTCATGCTAGGAATTTCCCTAGCAGCGAATAAATAATGGAAATAACGAAATAACGGAAATAACAAATTTGGTTAGTCTGTAATGGCTATACCCAGATATAAATAATGGCAATTGGTCCCTGATCACTCCAACAGTACTTCCTCAAAAGCAACAGAAAGCCCAACTTCTGCAAGCTCTCCAACTACTTGCAGCAAACTGAAGGCGTGAAGAATGCACCAAAAGTGGAAACTTTGAGCAAGTACTTCACCATCATGAGGGACTTGACAAACTCGCCAGGAGTTTTTGAGTTCTTATTCCATTTAAAGCAAGTTTTATTTTTTGTGACATATTTCTAACATTGTTGTTGAGATTATACAGCCTCTTACGAGAGTTCATTTCAACCATGCCCAAGGGACAGGTGTTTTTATCCCTTGATCAGCTTAGCTCTGGCAGGTTCAGAGCTCTGAGTCTTAATGAGATGGTTGCAGCATTTTGCTACTTCAAGAACACACCAACCAAGCTCAACAAACATATGTTCCACTCCCATCAATGCTCTCACCTCACATCTGTCACTATTTTTTTCACCAATTCACATTGGTCATCTTGCTTCTGACATTTGATCCTTTTCCACCTATTCAAATTAGTCCATTCCTATCTATCAAGATTTCTTTTTAATTATCAGATCAAATGCCTGATGAGGGAAGACCAATGCACATCAGTCAAAGAGTGGATGTTCTTTGGATGCTTCCATTTTACAATTTGATATTCTGACTCTAAATACCTGGATTTTTTATTTCAATGATCATCCATGGGCCAAGGCCATGCAAAAGTTGGAACTTGAGGACACTTCGCCATCAAAACTGCAGAAAAAGGTTGCCAAAGTGACACAAGCTTCCAAGGCAGAGGAAAAGGCTTTCCATAGCTGAGGCAATAGCATAAACACTTTTTCCATGGATAGTGAGGGTGACAATGATGTTATTGAGATCCCCAGCTTCTTTCTTTTGATTTTTGTACTTTCTCAACTCAGCTCATGTACTATTGCAGATTGGCTCATCACCCAAGCCACCATGTACAAGAAAGTCAACTTCTTCCTCCTCATAGCCACCAATCCCCCAAGGTGCTCCAGTGAATTGTTTTTCTGTTGCCTTATTTCATTCTTTTTGGAAAATTGTAAAGAAGAAGAAGTTACCAGCAAAGATGGCCATGTCATCATCTGCGATTTTTCACTGATGTGCATTGGTCCTTCTGTCATTTTCATTTTTACTAATGCGCATAGGTCTTCTCTCCCTATCCATTTTTCACTGATGTGCATTGGTCTTTCTGTCATTTTCATTTTTTACTAATATGCATTGGTCTCTGTTTACGAACCTATCTGTATCCAATATTTTTATTCATATTAACAGGTCTCTTTCAGTGCTCCATCTACATACATGACTTTGGTATTCATAGCTCTGATACCAACTTAGACATCAATGATGCTACAGCTCATCTTTCAACAACATGTGGAGTTGGCTTTTACATTACTTTATCACCAGTCCACCTTGCACATGCCATCACCTTAATTGAAGCCTTTCTTGCTCTTCATGTCTTTTGAGTTTTACACCTCAATTTCTCTAATCCATCTTACAACACTCCTGACAGCAAATCCTGTCCTGACCTTCACATTTCCAGCTTCAACATCTTCATCTTTCATCCCTTAAATGTGCTCATTTAGCAAATATGGACTCCTTTTGATGCCATCTTCGACAAGCCAGGCTGTTACCTTCACCACATGGAAGTTACAGCAATGAAAAAAGATTGTCTGTTGTGCCCTAGCCTTTCTCTCAATCAACTTGAAGTTCCCACTTCCTTTCAGCGTTTACTTCTTCCTTTGCCAGAGCCTTCATCTTCCTTCAAAAAGCAACCCCCACATTCTTTACAAGGCCAGCCCATCCTTTTATCTTACTTGCAGCTTAGGATAACTGGATTGTCCTCTTTGCAAACTCATGATTCAAGAAGGATTTCAATGTTCTTGCCAACTGGCTTTTCATTTCCTGGCAAAGAGGCTGAAAGATGACAATCTTGCTGAGATTGTCAATTTTTACACTGACATGCAACATCATCCAGGCTTCACAGTCAACTCAACTACCAAGACCCCAAACACTCTTGTTTGGTCTCACAAACCTTTGGTCTGAATTTTTTCAATAAAACTCTTTTTTTTTTTTAATATCTATTTTTCACTTAAAATAGTTCATTGGTTTCAGAAGGACCAATGCGCTTCCATGAAGATCAAAGTTGACAGAAGACCAATGCAAATCAGTAAAAATTGAGAATGATAGAAGGACCAATGCAAATCAGTGGAAGAAAAATAAAAACAAATTAGAACATTGGTGGAAAAGGTATACCCACATGGAAAAGAGACCAAGAATTCAATCTGGCGAGATCAGAAGTGAGATCACGGATCTATATAATGATTATCTGATATATTAGATTTATTTTTCCTTTATATCTTTGCAATTTTATTTCAATTATTAGCCAAATTCATAATAATATATATTTTTTTTATTGGGTAAAAGTGCTAAAAAGTAGTATTTTTCTTGAGCTTTAAAAAAAATGAAGCATCATTTTCTGATCTATCAGAATTCATAATTTTTTATTTTTGCAATGTTAAACAAAGACTTGGGTGTTAGAAGGTGACCTCTTAGCTGATTGACTCTAAGATGAGTACCTTGCCAGCTAAGGGCTTTGGGACAAAACCAGGATGGTCTTGACATAGTTGGAAGATATGTTGAAGTGCAAGGATCAGGCTGGAGGTGGGAGCCCTTTATAAAGGAGGCACATACTCCCTTTGAGAAATTTAGGAACTCTAAGAAAGGCAATTAGGTAATGGGGATTAGGCCATGCATACCTACAGAATCAAGGTTGGTGGAGATTGAGGTCAGCGCAGATTGGTGGGAATTCTCCTTCATAAGGGTGTAAATGGAACATAGAAAATTTCCAGGAGAATCTCATTAATATAAAGTTGATATAACTCCACACCAGTGAGAATAAATACAAAGAAATATATCAAAATAAACATTTCAGTTTCACACAGATAAAGTCACTTGTACTTGCCTTATATATAAAGGCACATGCTCACAACAAGTTCAATGTTATTCTGGGCAAATTTCAACATTGTAGAATTTTGGGCTATGATTTCCTGTTATAATACAAGGGGAAGTTGGACACTACCAAAGGAGTCCTACAACTCAATAAAACAACCACACCAACACCAAGTGAAAGGCTCACAATGATGCCCAATCCTGGCCAAAATAAGACAGTGGAAGAAATTGCCATGGCCATCAAAAAACTGGTCACAAAAGTTATTATCCATGCAGAAAAGACAACTCTGAACAGAACAAGGACATGTTTTGCATTTAGTTGAACAGGCTAGGTGCAAGCTACAAGACTGAACATCATATCAAAATCACCAACAGCAAACCAATCAAGGCAAGGCCAAGACATGTGTCACTGGCCATGCAACAAATCATCAACAAGCAAGTCAATGAGATGTTAAAGGCAGGCATCATTCACAAATCAAAGAGCAAATGAGCTGCGCCAGTCCTAATGGTTGGGAAAAAAGAACCAAGGGCATGGATTCTGTATTGATTATAAAGATCTCAATAAAAATTACCTGCCATGACTTTTACCTAATGTCAGATCCTAACAAATGCTTAGATAAGCTGGGCAAGGCCAAATATTGCTTCAAGATCGACTTTGAGCAGATTCTGGCAGATACCAATCAAGGATTCCCGCCTTCATCATAACGAACTGTCTGTATGCGCTGATCACCCTCCCATTCAATATGACCAATGCACCTCCAATCTTCTCCCCAGTCATGGACAAAATAATCACTGAGGCAAAAGGTTCATTGGCATAGGTGCATATGGACAACTTATTAATTTATAGTTTGATAATTGAGGAGCAGATTATCCATGATGAAATTTTCAAGCAAATCCATTAGCAGAATTGAAGATTGGAAAGTGTGAATTTATACCAAAATGAATGGAGTACCCTGGATACATCATAGAAAATAGGAACAGACCTGGGAAAGGTTCAAGCCATGGCCAATGGCAAAATTCCAACCAATCATGAGATTGAGGAGTTTCCTTGGGCTAGCCAATTACTATTGGCGTTTTGTGAAAGACTATGCCAAGATGGCTAGGCTTCTCATCATGCTTACCAAAGAGAGAATGGAATGAAATAAGAACTCAAACAGCAAACAGCATTCAAGATCTCAACATGGCACTGATAACTGTACTCAGATATTCTGATTTCAACAAGCCATACTGACTCTGTTGTGATGTGAGCCTCTATGTGATAGGTGCCTGACTAGAGCAAAAAGATGACAGAAAGCAAAAATACAAGCTTGGACAGTTAGCTATCCAGTTCCATGGATGGACTGGTGTGCACTATTGATGTAGACTTACGATCAAATTGTAGGGAACTTGAATCCAATAAGAAGTTTGAATGGATTATCAGAGCTATTGAAGGCAATGGTGAGGCTATGAGAGGAAGAAACATACAACAGCTGACCCTACTTGAGCAGACCATTTTGAACAATGACCAAGTGTGGATCACTTACTGGGCACAACCAAAGAAAGGTAAACTTGCCTAACATAAAGCACAACTGCAATGATTATACTAAATGTTGAAGTGTGAGGATCAGGCTAGAGGTGGGCTCCCTTTTATAAAGGGCACACACTCTTATAGGAAATTTAGGAACTTCAGAAAAAGGTTGCTAGTTTTTTTTTTTTTTTTTTCGGATTGGGAGTTGTGGACCAACAGCAAGAAACGTTTCTCAGAACCCCTTCGGAGGATTACTGGCCGGCCTCTGCAGCCTGTGGTGGCAACCAAATACCCAGTTCATATATGAAGATGGAAAGAGTGTGGATTATTATAGGTACCAATTGTCTGCAGGATACGTGGCATGGGGCGGTCCCTCGATGATGTGCAACGTGTAAGCCTGCCGTGATTGGTCTGATTTGTTCTCATAGGACATGTGAGCCAGGCTGCCGTGCATGATGACCATTGTACCTGTCAACCGAACTATTAGGGTGGGCTACAAGGGCGAGGATGGATTCTATGTGAAGCGCAAGTTACCTGCCGGGACTTCAACAGGAATGAACTGCGACAGGTCCCATTCTGGGTCACTGCTCTTGGGTGGTCTGTACGTCACACCCTCTCCCTCACGCACAAACCTGAATAGGTAGACCGCCGAGAGGATCAAACGTCGATCAGACGTCTCAATATTTTCTCATTCTCAAGAATCTGCCGCGTTCATCACCTGTGCTTGATGCCCGCCTTGTGCGAGCCGGGCAATACCCACAGGCACCCATTGTCGCGAGTGGCCTCCTCGAAGGCGAACCAGAACGCATGGCATGAGAGAGGCTCTGTGTAGAGGAACGTGCTGTCCTGATGCGGTGACACTGCGCTTGCAGTGAGCCTTTGATTAACTGGCTCGAAAGAACGGGCGGTAGGTAGCTTGGGCGAGGCATGATGCCTCTCTGCACAATACCTTCGCCGCCAATGCGAGGCTGCTTGAAGATCCACATCGACTGAAGCAGCAGGGGATTGCGGTACCCAATGAGCTCCCGCGCCACGCGCTCCAACTCGGGCTTGCGTGAAAACTTGCTGAACTCCTGGTCTTCATCGTGGAGTGCTACCAGCATAACACGTTCGGATGATAACACATAAGGAGTGGACGAAAAAGCGAGAGAATGTGCTAGAGCGAAAGGAGAGATACCATGCGCGATCTTGTTGATGGAGAGCTTCTTGTCCTGTTTCAGCTTTCCATCGGTGGTAAAGGCATTTTCCTCAAAAAAGAAGCGTATCTTGTCTCCACTCTCAAGGAAGTACTTGTTGGTCTTTGTCTGCCATGCAGCTGTAAGGAAACAAGAGGAAATAAATTGGGAGAAAGGGACCGAACAGCTTGCTCCTTCGTTGAGAAGATGGTGAAGTCTTCAGTAGCTTCAAATTCTTTGATTAATTCCTGTATGCGGGTAGTGAGCTTTGCAATTTCTTCTGGGCTCACGAATCCGGGCAACGTTGCGTATCCATCTTGATCCAACTTTGTCTTTAACCCATCAAACTGCCACATAGATTGTTAAGATTTTGGTGTTAATTCCAAAAGTAAGTGACTAACGTACGTTGTACGGAGAGGCCATAGTCTCACAAGGGGTAGCGTATTAGGCAGGCGTGCTCTTTTTTGTTTTCCTCCAAGCTGATTTGCAGTTTGCAAACTGTTTCCATCAGATTTCATCGTACTGTCAGCAGAAGCATCTGAGGAAGGTCCAAACAATTATTCTTCGCGCCTTTTTTTTGGCGCCTGTACGGAGTAATAATGCGCAGTTCGACCTGCATCTTGTCTCGAGCAACAATGACGGACAGACAACTGGTGCTACGGGTAAAGCGTCTATCTCCCTCTGCTGTTTTGCCGTTCAGGGCAACAGAGGGAGCAGCAGGCTACGACTTGTGCAGGTTCGTACGAGAACTGCTTATCTCATTTTAGTTGTGATTAAAATTGGTGCGGTAGTTCAGAGAACTGCGTCGTTCCTGGGCGCGGCAAGGCTCTGGTTAGCACTGACTTGGCGATGGCTATTCCACCAGGACACTATGGTCGCATTGGTTCGTCCTCCGCCCTTTTCAGCCTTAGAAATGAGCTAACCCAACCTCCATAGCACCACGCTCGTCTGTGTCATGGAAGAACCACGTTGACGTTGGTGCTGGTGTGATTGATTCGGATTACCGAGGCCACGTAAAGGTGTGCCTGTTCAACCACGCAGACACGGACTTCAACAGTATGCAATTAACTTTTGCATCTTGTGTTCCGGCCTCTAATACCTGACACCGACTATCAGTCCAGCAAGGTGACAAAATTGCCCAGTTGATTATCGAGCGCATATCCCTGCCTTCTGTGGAAGGTACTTTT
>CDFF01068211.1:0-13089 GCA_000826265.1 Acanthamoeba culbertsoni
ATACCTTCTAACTACCTGTTAGAAGACCCTGACAAACTTTGTTGTCCTGACCGTTAGCCCAACCCAACGGTCAGCCTAACCGTCACTTGAGGAATTCCTCCTCAAGTCCAAGCCTGGATTCCACAATTTCAGAGATCTTGTGGAAATCTGGGGGCTCATCTGTGGGGGCGCAGGGCATGGGAAAGAGAGCTGAGAGTCTTCACGCTCTCACAACACTCACTCAAATCGTCAAATAAGTGGCAAAGTGCCACAATTAGTACCGTTTGAATTCATGCATCAACTATCAGGATGGAGTTGCATATCAAAAGAACACCTTATATAAGAATGTTGTTTGATATAAGTATTAAGGCATGATATATAACTCAATACTGATAGTTGATGCATGAATTCGAAAGCGCACAACAAACTTCCTTAATGGCAAGTCTGTGGTTACCAATCAGGAAAAAGAAAGGAACTGCTGGCGCGGCACTATGAAACAACTTCTATTTGATTTTCGACCCTACGAAAGAAAAGAGAGAGAAAAAGCAGCCGCGCTTCAGGGGAGAGCGACGTCCATGATACGCTTGATGCCAATCATCACCTTGCTGCCCAGATCCTCCCAATGCGTGCCCGCAAGCACCTTGTGCACCTTCTGGACGCCGGCCTTGTTATCGCTTTCCAGCGCCACGGCGAACTCGTGCAGGAGCGACTCCAGTTCGTCAGAGTACTGGCCCGTCCTGAGCTTCTCGTAGAGCTCGCTCATGCGTCCCTTGGCGTCCGCCACGGCCCTCGACTTGCGCGGGTCGGCGCCCACGCGCTGCGCCAATTTATCGATGATTGCCGAAAATTTGTTGACGATCTCGCCAGACAGCGCAGTCGGCTCCTTCACCACCTTGGGCGGCGCTGCAGTAGATTGACAGATCCGTGAGAGGCCAGCTTCACCTTCTTACTCGATGCGGGGAGTTTGGGAGAAAGGACGTAAGGGAGAGGGGGGGAGAGGAGACGAACCAGGCGCGGCCGCAGGCGGAGCGGCGGGGCCGGAGGAAGAGGTCGGAGGCGTGGACGCGGCGGGGGCGGTCGGCGTGAACACGGTAGGCGTCGGGCCGCTTCCGGTAGACGACACACCGCCCAGGGGCGATGGCGTCACGGGCGTGAACACCGTGGGGGCCGCGGCGGCGGCGGCGGCGGCGCCTTCAATGGGCGATGGCGTCACGGGCGTGAACACCGTAGGGGACGCGGCCGGGGCGACGGGTGTGAACACTGTAGGGGGCGCGCCGCCACCGCTGCTGCTGCCGCCTATGGAAGAGGGCGCCGCCGCGACCGGCGCCGGGGTCATCATCGACGCGCCGGCGCCGATGGCAGGTGCCGACGGGAAAATCGAGGGCGAGGCCGCTGGCGCCGGCGCCGGCGTGAAGGACGTGTAGCCCGCAGCCCGTGCAGCCGCAGGGATGTAGCCTCCGTCGGCGGGGGCGGGCGAAGGGATGGAGACGGGGGCAGGGGCGGGAGCCGGGGCGGAGGCAGCGGGAGGCATGGGGCGCGGGCCTGTGGGGAAGGGCGAGGGTCCGGCCGAGGGCACGGCCGAGGGCGCGGGGCGCGGGCCAGTGGGGAAGGGCGAGGGTCCGACCGCGGGGGAGGCTGCGGCGGGGCGGTAGCCGGGCGTGGCGGTCGCCATGGCCGTGGGCGCCGCCGGCGAGGCGGCCGTGGGCCGAGCGGCAGCCGCGGCAGTGTGAGAGAAGCCGCCACTGTGGTCGGGCCTCACCTCCGCCTTCGACGGGAACGGCACGGAACCCTGCAATTCCTATATATGAGAAGACCGGGTCGAACGATACGGCATACGGTGTGGTGTATGTTGTTGGGGGAGGGGGGGGTGTAACGCGTACGGTGCTCTGATTGAGGGCGTGTGCGACTCTGTGAAGCAGGACCTTGCTCTCCTCCGTCTGGTATTTCTGTCGACGCAGACAAGGGGAGGGGAGGGGAAGGGTGAATAAAAAGAGCGAAGCTTAGGAAGGAAGGAAGGAAGGAATTGGGGGGGGGAGGGCGCATTACGGGGTCGTTGAGTTGGGAGAGGTAGCTCATGGCGGTCTGGAGGCTGCCCTGCGAGGCGAGGGCCTCGGCGTACTGCGAGTACTTGGTGGCGAGCAGCTCGGACATGTCGTTGTAGTCGATGGCGCGGCGGAAGATGGACACCTTCTCCAGCACCTCGAGCAGCGACTCGACCGACTCACCGCTGTACGTTTTTCAAAACAAAAAACGACAGGTATGAGAATGGAATATATGGAATGAATGGAATTTCAGGAACGCACTCGTGCTTCTGTGAAGCGTTGAGCCAGGCGTTGACGGCCTTGTCGATGCTTCCGGCGCAGATATAGCAGAGGACGGCCGACTTGGTATCGCCGCCGCCTTCCAGCCGCGTGGCGAGGAAATCTGTGTGGATAACCAAGAAGAATGAATGGAATGATCGGAATCGGATTGGAACGAACGAGGAGCGGCGTACCGCAGAGGACGGGGAACTCCTCGCTCTTGGCGTACGTGCAGAGGATGGCGAGGGTGCCCTTCCACGAGCGCAGCTCGGTCTGAGCCACCAGCGTCTGCAGCTCGTTCTTGACGATCGACGAAATCAACTACACACGCGAGTCAAGTTAGTGAGCATGCCTTCATCAGCATCATCATCATCATCATTCCTAGGAAGGGGGAAGGGGAGAGTACCTTCATGAAGGGCATGCTGTGGCGGGCAAAGTAGGTCTCCTGGGTCTTGGCCCAGAGGTCGGGGCCGCCGCAGGCAGCCAGCACGAGGGCGTCGGCGGTGCGGCCGATCCGCATGCAGCAGTTGACGGCCGCCTCGAAGTTGCCGACGATGAGCGAGCGGGTGATGATGTTCTCCGGGTTGTCCTCGGCCAGGTCGAACTTGATGGTGGCCTTGGTGGTCGGGATCAGGTGCGCCAGCGGATTCTTGGCCGCCGCCGAGGCAGCGCTCTCCGCAGCCGTCGGCGCCGCTGTTGAGTGACATAAATGTGTCGACACATGCCGGAGTTTGCGGTGAGACCACCGATTTGGGAAAGGGGGGGGCGGAAATGTGGTGTGCGAAAAAGCGTACCGCCGGCGGGCTGGGCCTTGAGGTTGGCGGCGATCTCGGCGAAGGGGTCACTGGCGGCAGACTGGCCGATGGAAGCGAAGGGGTCGTTGCCCTCCGAGGGGGGCGGGGCGCCGAACATGTCGAAGCCCTGCTCAGTGGTGGCGGCGCTGGCAGCACCGGAGCCTCCGAACAGGTTGGACACATCTTCGCCCTCCTTGGTCGCTGCTATTTTCCGTCGACATGTCGTGTCAGAGGGGGGGGAGAAGAAGAAAGCGAAAGCGAAGGGTGGCGAGGCGGAGTGGAGGGGGGAGGGGAGGGTACCGGCAGACGAACTGCCGAAAAGGGCGGAGGCGTCCTCGTCTTCCTTCTTGTCTTCCTCCTCGGGCGCCTTCTCGGGCTCCTCGGGCTTCTCCTCGGCCGGCGGCTCTTCGGCCTCTTCCTCGGACTCTTCCTTGGCCTGCTTGTCTTCATCATTCTCCGGGAGTCGCGAGATGAACTGAGAGGAAAGAGAGAGAGAGAGAGAGAGAGAGAGAAGTGAGCAACACAAGAAAATATTCGTGCAAATATGAAGAAAACACGCATGAGTCCACATTGAGGCGTGAAGTCAGATAGAAGTCAAAATAGTCTCGATCACGGATATTTCAGTGAGATTCCCACTTCAACCATTCATCATTCGAACACCGAAGCAACATGAATGGTGATGATGTAGTCTGAAGACGGGGCGACACATACCTCCAACACCTTCTGATTGGTCTCCTCGGGTGCAAAGCCTAACTGAGCAAGAAGCTGCGTGCGTGCGTTCTGTAAATGATGGTCGACACAAAATAAAAGTCAACATAAGTCTAAGTCAACATCATCCTCACCACCAATTGGTTGACAATGGGAGCAATGCAGTCATGTGGTACCGATTCGAAGAGGACGGCCAGAAGGCTCCACTCGGCCTTCTCCTGCTCGTCGGTGCTGCTCTTCACCTTCTCCTCGCAGTAGGCCTTGCAGTCGTTGTTCTTCAGAGCCTCCTCAAGCTTCTGCGACCTGTCGATGAAGGTCTGATCCGTAACGATCGTACGGACCTACAAAAGGAAATACAAAGAAATATCAGGAAAAGCGGTAACATTCTGGGAATGGATAATTGGAACTAGGTAGAGTCAGATAGAAGTCAAAATAGTCTCGATCACAGTTGTTTCAGTGAGATTCCCACTTCAACGATTCATCAGCGTATATCGATATAGGTGTTATATATATATATATATATACATATACATATTGAGTGGCAGGGAAGGGCAATGGTTTCTGTCGACAGTACCTTAACGGTCTTCGGGCCTTCGGGCTTCGAGGCGAAAGAGACCAGCTTGCCGCCAAATCCGAATGAGGCACCGGCGGGACGCTGTGGGAATCAGGCAAGTCAGTTCAAGTAGCCGGCGTACGGTGAGAATGATTGGAATGCATGGGAAAAAACTTGCGCGATTGGTCAGAGAGAAGATTAGAAGTGTGAATCATCAGGTCACCCGTAAGCTACTTCATATAATTTGGAACATAGTTTCTCATCCTTGCATCGCAAGTTTGTGGATTTATGCACATATATGCATATTGGAGATAGCCAATCACGTGCCTTGAGCCACTTGGGCGGCGCCGAGAAGTCGACATTCTTCAACGAGCCGCGAGACGGCACGGCCTGTTGGTCGTCCAATAGGAATTAGTTTGAGATCCGCCAATCGGAAGCGTCGTGTAGACTTGGGGGGGGGTGAAGTAGCACTTGCCTTCGGGGTGGGGTCCTGGAGCGAGAAGACCTTGACCTGGCCTTCCATGGAGCAGGTGGCGAGGACGGCCGGCACGCAGGGGGACCACTCGACCTGAGAGTTCCAGCTGTTGGTGGTCTCGACCTGGCAGCGGACCTTGGCGGTGTCGGTGTTCCAGCAGAAGACCTCGTTGCCCTTGCCGCAGGAAAGCAGGAGGCTGGGGTCCATGGCGGACCAGGAGAGGGACCATATGCCCTTGGTGTGGCCCTCGAGGTACTTGGTGGGGGAGAAGGTGTTCCTAAGGTCCCAGAGCTGTATGACGGGCGAGGCGTCGTCCTCGGAGGCGGTGGCGAGTTGGGTGGCCTCGGCGGGATTCCAGACCATGGCGCGGCAGCGCTGGCGCTTGTTGGGGTCGCTGAAGGTGAGGAGGGGTCGCTTGGCGCGCAGATCCCAGACCACGGTGACGCCGTTGAAGGCGGTCGAGGCGAGGATGTGCTGCACCTTCTTGTTCCACTCCACGCAAGTGATGTCGCTCTGAGTGGCGACCTTGGCGCCTGGTGTGTACGTTTTCGGAGTGGTTGGGCTGGTCACGTCCCAAATAAATATCTGCGTTGGAAGAGATTAAAAGAAAGCAAAGAGGGAGAGCAAGAGGGAGAAAGGAAAGAAAATCTAAGATTTATGGGCGGTGAACCTCTGAGTTGGGGCCGCCAGAGGCCAAGAGATTTGGCTGATTAGGGTTGAAATCGAGTGATTGTACGGGGCCACTGTGCTTCTCTGTGGTGGAAAGAAGTGCATTGGACTCGCCTTGTCTGAAAATAAGCGCCGTAATTAAGGGGAATTATGTTAGTTTAAGAATGTGAGACTACAACAAATTCTGCCAAAACCTGCGGCCCATGATAACCGAGGGATTCCAAATAGACACTGTTCCATTGGCCATCGCGCCAGCGATGATACCATGATCAAAGGGGCCACCGGCAACACCCTTACCCCACTTGATGGCGTGGAGCTTTTCACTGCACTCGGATGTACCGAGAATGGGCATGAAGATATCCTGGGCGTCTGCTGTGGTGAGGGAAGCGATCTCGACCTCGGTGTTGGTGCCAAAATCCCCCACTGTGCCGGCGGCTGTGCCGAGAGCAAGGTAGTTCGGGTAGTCTGTGGAGGGACTCCACGCCACCACAGAGTTTCTCTTGAGTTGTTTCAACATCTTTTCTGCTCTCCTTTACGCTCGATCTGGAGTGAAGATTGACACGAACGAAAAGAACTCCAAATTACGCTTTTGGTTGGGCTGTCGTTTCTCGCTCCAATCTGGAAGAGAGTTGTGGTAGAGTAAGGGAGGCGTGGACGGCGTAACCGTACTCTTCGATGCGGGGAGATAGAGAAGACTGGGGTAACGCGTCCTGCGTGCAACGAGTTCTCGCCCACGTCACGGTGCTTGCGGACGGTCTTGTGTGCCTATGTGGCATAGCCAATGTCCACAAAGCGTGGAATAGAATGAAATTTCATGTGCTCTAAGAAAAAGGGCAAGAAATTGAGAATGGTTTATGGGTTGGGAGCATCTACATGAAGACGCAATCGATACTTCATAATGTACAGTGCGTGTAAAAGAAGGAGCGCACCACGTTTCGCTCCCGCCGACGTCCTTTCCCTGGTCTCTCCTAAAATTGGAGAGAGCACAGGAAAGAAGATAGGACGCTTACTATTCTACAGCCATGTACAAGGTCGTGTGTGCGCGCAAGGCATCGCCATAGCTTTCGGTTGCCCGTAAGCTGAAGGAAGTCGCTTTGGCACGTCGAAGTAGTAGAGGAGGAAGGGAAAAGAGTAGTGAAAGATGTAGAGGTCCTCTAAAGTTGCGAGGAATCGCCGCCATTTGAACAGACGACGTAACTGTGAACGCGTTCGCGCACACGAGCATCCTTACGCTCGCCATCGGTCTCCGCCACCAACCGAACTTCGCGCCGGACTTGATCGCCAGCTTTCGTTCGAGCTCGAGTTGAATCGAGAAGCATTCGAGAGGAAGCCTCTGACCTCCTTGGGCGTCCTCGCGGGTTGTTTGAGGTGCTTCGACTTACCGGGCTTGTTCTGTTTGGCAGGCAGGTTGTGCTTGCCCTGGTGACCGGCCGCACCGCATTATTAATACAAAGTGCACACACGAAGCCAGAACAAGGAGCGGAAAGTGCCCACCTTCTCCTGTCTTCGCTGGCGCTGCTGTGCGATCCGTTGCGCCTTCTGTTGAACATGCAGATAGTCGTGAGGGTTGACGTGTTGCTGGTAGGTCGGATGCATACGCGAACGAGTCTCCTGCGGCTGCAGCGCCGAGCCCACGCTGCCGATGTGTCGCCTGCACGTGAATAAGCGAGGAAACGATCAGTAACAACAGCGGAAGCTGTGGTGATTACATTGTTGCGGGTTGTGATCTTTACCGCATAGGGCCGAAGACCCCCTCAAGGGTGAGGACAGCACGCTCGTCCAGCGGTGTAATGAAGGTAAAGACGTCCAACGGGATGGGTTCGTCCCCTTCGATGCGCAGAGACTGCAGGCGAGCCACATATTTCTCGATGCCAGGAATATCAAAGTTGATAGCATGGGTGACGTGCTCAAGGCCGGAGAGTATCAAGTGCTCTTCAATAGCTTCGGGCACGAGAAGTACGCGGTACTTGCCCATCCTGAACTCGTCGGTATATACCGACAGAAGCTCAACGGGGTCATCCTCCTTGAGGGCCACGGTGCCCACGTTGATCTTATCGAGTTGATCGGCGAGAGAGACGGTTGAGTTGGACCGCACGAAAACGATGAAAGATTGGCCCGAATCAGCCGCCTGGAGTAATTCGACGAGCACCTGAGATTTGAAGTCGTCGCTCACTGTCGGAAATAGAGTATGTGCTATCGCAACTTCTTCATCATAGTGAGACGCATCATCCTCGGTACTGGACGAACGTGCCAGATCGGCAGTAGAAGAGGGGCCGTCCTCAGGGCCACTTTCCTCCAACTCGAAGCTTAGTCGGGCGGAGTTAGCAAGATCAGAGTGGAGTTCGGTTTTGGTGATCTTTTGCTGGTGCTGCTTTTTCTTCTGGCGCTTGTTCCCTCGCTTCGGCGTAACCGGAGCCGACGATGGGCCCTGGTTCGCGTCAGCGGATTTGCTCTTGTTCTTTCCCTTGCCTGTAGGGGTTCGGCTGCTGTCTTGAGTCGTCTTCCCCCCTCGCGCAGGAGTAGTCGGCTGGCTGGCGGGTTTGCAGTTTCCTCGTCCCCCTTTGCCCTTTTTTCTTCCACTCCCACGAGCGGGATTGTGCGGGCCCATTTGAGCCTTGCCTCTAATGGTATGCGATCGGTTGAACTCCGTTTGCTTGCTCCCTGCCGATCCTCGCTCCTCCTCTTCTATCCAACAGTTAGAATAGTCGAGATCGTCATTTTCCTCATCCTCCTCATCAGCCCAGTCCTTGATCGGCGATTCAGCCGAAAAGAACCAGGGCTCGCAGTCGTCTTCAGAACCAGACATGTATCAGGACTGGGAAAATAACTACAACAATAGCCGCTGTTAACGAGTCTTAAATCGAAATGGCCAACACTTGTTCTGCGTGTAGAGAAAACAATACTTGTCTTCTCCAAACTTGCTCTCCAAAATGTACTCCGTTTGTGCTTCCGGATTTTTTCCCCGGTTCTTCAGAGGGTATCTAAAACACAAAGAAAACGCAAAAAAAAAAACAAAAAACAAAAAAACAACAACTGCGAGGGGACGGCTTAAGAGGTTAACTACAAAGAACACTAGCAATTTGCTTTAGTTTTTATTAAACAATATTCTCTGTTAAAAAAATAACATCTCAAAACATTTTTCTCTGCGCATTGTTGCCTAAAAAACGAAATTTGATAGGTATGTCAGATATGAACTCGAAAATGGTGCGGGGGCCAAGGGAACACAGTGCAGAAAGTACCGGCCGTACCTGCGGAGGACAGCCGCCAGGCCGCGATGTGGAAGATAGGAAATGGACTCTACATGCGAGAGGTAGCCTCTTCAGAGAGGGGAGCAGCCGTGCTGGAGGAACGCGAGTTAGTGCGTCATAGTATATCCCATAGACTTCTCGTAGTCGAGAAACAAGCCACAAACGAACCCGCACCGATACTAGACAACGCCAACTTGGTGCTCCTTCCCCTCCCTGTCCACTCGCTTCTTGATTAGTTGAAATCCAGTCTCTTCTATGTTTATTTCGGTGAACCCGTTTTGTTTTATATATATATTTTAAATTCATTTCTTTCAGTTTAGCCCTCAACCCTTTGTTTTTGTTAGCTCACTTTTCTTCCTGTGAAAGGAGTCTCTTGCTTTGCGCAGCAAGCGGGTGGAGGTGACCACCAATCATGCCGACAAGTCTTGGGCCGAAGAGTGCCGCGAGTTCGTGTCCAGTGCGACTGCGGCCTCAGGTGCCGTTCTGGTCGAAGGCCACTCAACAGTTGCCATCGCCGTGGCGCTGGCGTGCCTCCTCATGCTTCCCGACCTTCGAATATCTCTTCACAGTCCCGAGGAGGACGAGGACGGCGATTCGTCGAAGAAAAAGAAAAAAGCCAAGGGAAAGAAGAAAAACGGGGACGGCGATGCGTCCTCGTCCGGCGATGCCGGCAAGAAGCCACTCGCGTATGAAGACGCCCTTCGCCTGTTGAGCCGCCGATGTGACTCCCTGTCTCTCCCGCCACTGCCCACGGAACTCGAACTCGCGCTTCGCTCCATCGCCTCCCCCGCGAATAATTCCAGCGAGCACTCCCCCGACTCGGCGTCCAAGGTGCCGCCCCCGCCCGGGGACGCCAGCAGCGAGCAGCCCAACGATAAGGATCAGCCTGAGCCTCAGTCCGAGTCTCAGCCCCAGTCCGAGTCTCAGCCTCGGCCCCAGCCCGTGGCTTCAGCGCCGGACCTCGACCCGTCGCAGGCCCAGGCAATCAACGACCAATCCGCCCACGTCGTCGCGCGCTCCACGGGGAGGGTGCGCTCGGGCATCTTCTCCAACGTGCTCGCCTCCCTGAGGCGCAACACCATCAAGCAGGGCTCTCTCCAATCGTCCGCCTGGTCCAGCCTGCGCTTCACCAAGAACCGCAGCAGCACGAGCGTGCCCCTACCCTCTTCCTCCGCCGCCGCCGCCGCCGCCGCGGGCGATTTGTCCTCTTCGTCCTCCACGGGCCACCGGTCCATGCCGTCCTCGCCAGTGCAGCAGCGTAACGCGCGAGGCACAGTTGCGCATCTCTCCCGGCCGCAGAACAAGCCAGCGGCCGACCCCTGCCCCGGCCCCGCCCCTGCCCCCAAGGCCTCGGCCTGGCACACATCGGAGACTGCGACGGTGCCCGACAAGGCGAGCCGCCCCGCGGCCGCGACCCAGCCGAGCCCTCCTGTGGCGGCCTTCGAGCCCCCTTCGTGCGACAGGGAGCCCCTGGCCTACGTACGCAACACGATTTTTCCATGCTCTTTTCTTTTTCTTTTCCTTTTCCTTGTGATAAATTCCCGCCATGGTTTGTGGACGTCTGTAGGTTCGCCGAAATAGAGACAAGAATGAAGTCCCCCCACCGAGCGACAGAATATATAAATTAGGGGCACGTATTCCCCTTGCTTCATATAATATATATATATATACACACACATGTGACTAGATATTCATACTATGTAGGATCTGCCAAGAGACGTGAGGTCGCAAGTCTTGGCCACCAAAATTCCGTTCGACGAACTGGAAAAGCATTTTGACATCGTTCTCAACATTTTATTCTTTCACAAGAAGGTATATATCCCTTTATTTTTTCTCATGCATTGTGGTATTTATTGATAAATTTACAAAATATAATTGTACATCTCCATTTATTCTTTATTTTATGTAAATTTTCTTAAATTTTCTTAACTCGACCAATTAGGTGGAACTGCCGCGGAGAACTCGCAGCCAATTGGCCGCCTGTAACCAACTGGCGGCGTCGTCCCCGGAGGAGCAAGAGTTGACGCCGCCGGGTCCCAAGTACGAGCCCAAGACCGAAGCCGAGCTTCTGAACACGACGATCAACCCGAAGAAGGCATTCAAATTTATAAGCATGAGCGGCCAAGGGTAGACACCACATTCCTCGCATTCCTCGCATTCTTTTTTACAATCATGCGAATCCACGCGCACGCACACACGCACACACATATGAAACGCAGGGGTTATGGTAAGGTGTGGTCGGCCAAGTCGGATGTGCCGGAATTTAAGGGCAAGGTGGCCATCAAGCGACTCGCGCACGTCGAGCCGAAGGAGAAGAAGCACAACGTCAACGAGATGAGCTTCCTGGACTTCTGCAGGCATCCCAACATCGTCACCTACTACACCTCCGTGCTGCTGAAGAACGAACTGCTGGTGCGCCTTTCGTTTTCGTTTTTGCCCCCCCCCACCCCGAGATGCAGTGCGGTTGACGTGCAACCAACCGCGGTTTGCAGATCGTGACAGAGTTTATGGAGGGCGGCACGCTGACCGAGGCCACGAAGGGTCATAATTTTACGGAACTACAGATCGCATTTGTCGCACGAGAACTGCTCACGGCTCTGGTAGCCTTCATTCTTTTTCTCTTCCTTCTTCCCCCCCCAAATATATTATATATTTTGTGTTACATCCTCTATATTTCATCGCACATATGGATTGATTGGTTGTGATTGACACGCACGCGTATTTCTGGAATTCCAGAGCTATTTGCACGACAACAGGCTGGCGCATAGGGACCTGAAGAGCGGCAACATCATGATGACGATCAAGGGCCAGATCAAGCTGATCGATTTTGGGCTGTGCGTGGACGTCTCGTCCGGGCCGCGCAACGACATGGTCGGCTCTCCCTTCTGGATGGCGCCGGAGATGGTGCGGCGCTACCCGCACTCGACGCCGGTGGACATCTGGTCGTTCGCCATCTCGCTGCTCGAGCTGGCCAACAAGGACCCGCCGCACCGCAAATCGTCCTTCAAGTGTATGTTCACCTTCGGGACGGTCGGCTGCCCCGACCCGCTGAACGACCCGGCCAAGTGGTCGTCCACGTTCAAGAACTTCCTCGCGCAGTGCCTGCAAGTGGACCCGGCCCAGAGGGCGACGGCCCGCCAGCTGCTGCGCCACCCATTCGTCCTCA
The DNA here is from genome assembly GCA_000826265.1 of Acanthamoeba culbertsoni. Taxonomy (NCBI): domain Eukaryota; phylum Discosea; order Longamoebia; family Acanthamoebidae; genus Acanthamoeba; species Acanthamoeba culbertsoni. Next base: position 11,893 of record CDFF01068211.1, read on the forward strand.
AGACCGCCGCCCAGAAGCAGATGGCCAGCCTCATCAACCAGATTTTCATGCAGTCATCCCTCTCCCAGATTGTGATAAGCTAAGCTGAGTAAGCTGAGTAAGCTAAGGCAGACGATCGTGTTGTACCCATTAGTAAAACATAGTTTCCATTTTTTGCTTTTTCACACATCAACCAAGTAGAGAAATGCGGAAGGGCCAATCACAAGCTGGCGTAAACACCCAATAAAGATCTGTTTGGGTTTTCAATACGCAGTTGTTGTCTGTTCTGCTGGGCCTCCTCCAATGTGTTTCGTTCTGAGTATCGTACAATGTCCGGAAGGGGTTTGGGGTCACAAGAAAGACAAGACAGAGTCACTGCGGAGCCCCTGTCTCGAAGGTGGCGTTGCTCCAATCCCCGACCATCCTTTGGCAAGACGAATGTTAGATGCAGAAGAAAAAAGATGGAGCGACACCGGATGAACTATCCGTACGAGTGGATATGGTGAAGGATCTGGTCTCGATAGGAGAGCTTCTCCTGTGGCTCAATCTTGGCGTACTTCTCCTGGTTCAGCAGACACGGCTTCCACAGTCCGTCCACTCCGCTACGCAATGCATATATGCCCTCCCTATGATCATCAATCAATATCTAAGCCTAAGTCGAGTGGGGGGGGGGCACAATTTCCTGTCGACATACCCGCACTTATCCACATAGCGGCAATCGCGGCAAAAATCGGTGATGAGTCGTCCGGTGGCCACGTTCTTGACCTCGACCGTGGTGGCCTTCCCATCGTCGGTCTGCCAAGTGACGCTGCGCCCGCCGAACCCCTCACGCGAGGCCACTCGCTTCAGCCGGCCGCGCTTCTCCTCCACGATCGCCTCCACCCAGCTGGGGTTGATCCAGTCGCCCGCGTAGAAGCCCGGGCGGTCGTCCGGCCGGATGAGGGCGATGGCCTTGAGGCCTATCCCGTGCTCCAGGGCGAAGTCGAGCACGCCGACGAAGTGGTCCTTGTTGTAGTCGCCCAGCGAGTAGTTGATCTGGACGAGGTAGCCGTGGCGGGTGAGGAGGATCATGTTCTCCATGACCGTCCGAGCTGCCGAGGCCGCCGTGCCCAGCTGCTCTTTGAAGACGAGCGGCTCGGTGGAGTGCAGGCTCGCGTAGATGGCGTCCACGGTGTCGATCTTGGGTTCCCTCAGCAGGCGCTGCGCTAGCAGTACGTT
>CDFF01068213.1:0-13089 GCA_000826265.1 Acanthamoeba culbertsoni
CCTTTTCTTTGATGGGCGTACAGCATTGACCAACAATGTGCCCGAGAACGTGTTCCGTATTTCTGACTTCACCCAGTTCGAGACCATCATCAACTCCCTGGTATTTATTGTCATCACCACAACACACACATCATGATAACCACGACTCTCTCGCCTCGTTCCCCCTTCTTGGCGCGTTGCAGGTGGGACTCTCCTGCAAGTCATCGAGCGGGACGTCGGACAGCTGCGAAGGGCAGTGCGAATCGTTTTGCAGCCCGTGTGGATGCCAGTGCATGTGCGGCGACTGCCAAGCATGCCAACCCAATGGTGCGCTCCACCTACCTTATCAGGATAAGTGTGTGAAGAGTCGCTTTCCTTACGCGCACCAATGTCGGTCGACCGTGCCAGGCGTTTGCGAGAACCTGTGCACGGAATGCCAGATATGCCAGTCCGGGCAATGCCTCGCAGACCTCAGCCTTAACGGACAGATGTGCGCAGGCAGGTCGTGTGCCATGTGTTCCAACGGTGCGCTGCATCTCAACTCCCGTGCAACACCAAGGGGGGCTCCTAACTCTCTGCTATCTCTCTCTCTCTCTCTCTCTCTCTCTCTCTGCTCTCTCTCTCTCTCTCTGCTCTCTCTCTCTGCTCTCTCTCTCTCTGCTCTCTCTCTCTCTGCTCTCTCTCTGCTCTCTCTCTCTCTCTCTCTCTGTCCTCTCTCACGGTCTTGCTTCTCCCCTCTTCGCTCTTCCCCCTGGCTCCGTTCGCTCAGATGGCTTAATGAGGTCAAGGAGCACGCACCCACACACGTTACCATCCTGTAGGCATCCATTCCGTCCACCCCATCCATCCCATCCCATCCATCCGCCCGTCCCGTGCTCATTCAGCCTCCCCCCCCCAATCACTCCTCCGCTTTGTGCGGGAGAGCTTCAGGCTGGTAGGGAACAAGATAGATTTAGAGTTCAGGCGTGAAGTGTCCAGGGGTGGGTCCATCTCCCTCCTCCCCTTCCCCACCCCAGTGGCTGCTGGATGATCAAGCAATGCAATATCATCAGACGAAGCGATTGCCTACGCCCGAGATAACAACCTCTCATTTATCGAGACATCGGCACTTGACTCCACAAATGTGGCGAAGGCCTTCGAGAAGTATCGTCCCCCCCCCCTCCCCACAGGCACCTCGCACAACGCTGAGCCTATGCTCCCAGAATCATCACAGAAATTTACCGCAACCAAAAGACTTCGCTGGAAGGAAAAGCGGCAAAGCAACTCAGTGGCGGACCTTCCGTGCCTCTCAAGGTGCGCCCCTGTGGGTCCCTGGGAGCATTGAGACACAGCTGCGTGACCCTCCTGCCCTATGCTACACAACAGGACCCTTCCCTGGATCAACCCTCCCGTCCCTGCGGCTGCTGAGATCGCTTTCTCCTCAGTTTGTTCATCCGCGTGGTCCTCTATCGCTGCTCTGAAACGGCATTCTCATTTTCATCCTTTTACTCTTTGTTTGCTGTTCATTCTCGCTGCCGCATCCAGCACTCTTTTTCCTTTTCGTCTCTTTCTCCTTTCCAGCAACCCTGATTGGGGTGGCCTTCACCGCTTAAGCGATATTCTTAGGTTGTCCGAGCCGCGTGACACCTGTCGCACACTCGCACTGGGCTCGCAAACCCCCTGGGGCCGCAAGGGAATCGGTGGGGGGGGAGGGAAGGAGGAGAGAAGGGGGGGGAAGCAAAGCATGATGATCAACAAGCTCTGACGGTGTAGGAAATGTAGCAAGGACAGCGGAGAGGGTTGTACGCGTCAAGGAGGGCAAGGCGCTTGGATGAACACGCCCCGCAAAACAAACCCCCGCAGTTTCGACAATGATGACGACGCCGTAGCACCGTGAACGCCGCTTTGCAGGCCATACTTCACGCAAGGAAGGGGTTAGAGTAAGCAGAGCAAGCCACAACCGCCTTGCGGGAGATGATGATCATTAGGCACCAGTGGAGCGATTCCTCGTCCGGTATCCAGGAGTGCAATACCAGAGCTGTCGAGTGTCCTTTGCCGCAGGCCACTGCACGCACCTGCTTGCCCTCCATGCCGGTCACGATTCGCGGTGTGCTTGGATGCGCCCCCCCCCCGCCAAATTCCAGCATGAGCATAGCACCCATGCAGCTGCTGCATGCGGCGGACCAAGTCTGCGGCTCCTTACCAGATCACCTCTTCGGCGAGTCCTCCGCCGAGGGCTCCGTGCTTGGAGTTTCCCCACATGAGCAATCGCCCGGCCTCTGTTACGGCAGCGGTGAAGCGCCAACCACACGCTACCTGAACCGCGCCTTCAGATGTAGAGAGACATCCATCCGTCCGTACGTACATCCACGTGCCACGACGATCGCATCGCCCCAAGACAAGTTAGCAGGCTCTCGAGAGGGGGGGGAATGATTGAGGAAAGGGGGGAGAGGAGAGGGAGTGCCTTTCAGGGATTCCACGACGAGGGGCTTGGCATATCGTAGGACTGACGCGCCGTGCCCCAATTGTCCTTCACTGCCATCGCCCCAAGTCCAAACGTGGCCCTCACCTGTGTGCCACGGAGGGAAAACGTCCAGCGATTGATTGAGCCAACGGCAGATCTACCGGACAGCTCACTAAACAGGAGGGGAATCGATCACATGGGGCGATAAATGGAGGCGAGTGGCTTAACTGGAGAGAGCAGCACTATGAGCACTGCCGGCAGCGACGGATATAATACAGACTTGCTCCAGCGCTTGCACAGAACGAGGCAGTAATTCCTCTTCCTGCGCATCGGCACACAACCAAGAAGATGAGGTCAAAAAACAAAAAACAAAAAACAAAAAAAAAAACAAAACAAAAAAAAACAATTTGCCGACTCCAAGTTGTTGCTGCGCAAACCTCCGTGCCGTGCCCGAGTTGTCCCGCCGCCCCGTCGCCCCACGTCCACGTCGCACCGCTCGCTGCACAGGAAGCAAAGCAGGAAGAAAAAGGGAAGCAAATCAAAACCATGCCCCACCGCACACGCACACGCACACAGACGGTCTGCGCCGTGTGGTGGCGGTGATGGCGGTGGTGTGGGGAGACTCACTCGCAACAGCCACGGTATGCCACTTGCCACTGGCAGGCAGAGAGTGTGGTAGAATGGGACGGAGAGCAGAGTGTGCGTAAGTGATACAAATGGAAACGGCAACGAAAATATTTATTTATTTATTTATTTATTAGAAATAGGATTGATATTACCAGGCGATCTGGGAAATGGGTACGGCGGCGAGATCGCGCAGCAGCACGGGGCCCATTCTGGGGGTGCGATCGCCCAGCCCCAGCTGGCCCTTCTCATTTCCGCCCCACACGTACACCGCACCGGAGTCTTGGGGGGTGGGGCCGCCCCACCATCGCGATGGTGGATGAATGATGGCCGGCGAGGCGAGAAAATGGGATGAGGAGTGTGGGATGGTACACGTGTGTGCGTGCGTGTGTGCGCGCGCGTGTGTGCGTGTGGTTTTGGGTGATGGATGCGTGGGAGGCATGTGTACCGGCGACCACGGCTGTGCTGGAGTGGCCCACGCTCACCCACTTGGCTACCACCCCCTGCATATCACCCAGCCTCCACGCATCAGTAGCAGGCACGCACGCCCCACGAGCCCATCACCGGGGATAATTCATCGGGGGGGGGATGGGGATGGGGACCTGCAGGGCGAGCCCCGCCACCTCGCGCGGAGTGGAAGAGGGTGCTTCATCGCCATGCCCCAGCAGCCCGCCCTTGCCCTGCCCCCACGTGTAGACCCGCCCGGAGTCTGCAGCACCCCCCCCCCAAAGCCAGTGCGCGCCAATGAAGTGCGAGACAGCAGAGAGCCCGAAACACACACACAGGCAAGCCTGGTATGGGAGGCATGTGAGGTATGCTCGCCCACCTGTGATGGCGGCAGTGTGATAGTGTCCGCAGGCAGCCATGAGGACTCGCTTGTTGGCAAGCGCGGATACAGCCAACGGTATAAAGCGATCTTGATGAACGTGAGTATAAGTTTAGCAGAGCAGAGCAGAGCAGAGCAGAGCAGAGCAGAGCAGAGCAGAGCAGAGCAGAGCAGAGCAGAGCAGAGCAGAGCAGAGAGCGGAGGGAGGGAGGGGGAGAGAACACCGAGAAGGTCAAAATGAGGTGGGGAGGGGGAGGTCGTGGGAAGCAGTAGGAAATACCTCGCTCGTGGTCGTGGCCAAGCCGTCCCTGGCCTGCGCCCCACGTGAAGAGGATGCCGGAGCCATTCCAGGCGGCGGTGTGGGAGGCCCCGCAGGAGACTCCCCGCACATCCTTGCCCAGAAGAGCCTCCACGACGCGGGGCGCGTAGTGGTCCCCTTCGTCTCCGTGGCCCACCCGACCATTCAGGCCTACCGTCGTGACACCGGTTGGGGGGTTGGGGGGTTGGGGGGTTGGGACACCCTGCTCCTCGCCGAGTGGCCGCTAGGGAGGAGGGAGGAGGGAGGAGGGAGGGGGGGAGGGAGGAAGGGAGAGTGGGAGGGGGATGGAAGGCTACCATGGCCCCATGCGTAGACATCATTGCTGACCTCGCGCTTTTCCACGATGGTCCTCTTTCCTTTGAACTTGATCGACACCTTTTCCTCCTCCGGTGTTACGCTGTCCACCACTGCGAGAGATTGCGCTAAGTCCTCTGCGCACTCGCTGGAAAGAGCGGAGAGGGCAGAGAGGATGAAGCGGGATGTCACACCAGAAAGCAAATGTGGCTCTAGCGTGAGCATTTTGAGACCCTGCACCCAGCTGATGATCCAGCAACGGAGGGATGAGCAGCAGAAATGCAGGCCAGTCGTGAGGTGGGCATTGGCCCAAACGCACATGTCACGTTCGCGGGTGCTCTTGGCGATGAGGTCGAGCGTCTTGTTAGCGTAGATGATCGAGAAAGATACGTTCTCATATTCGGCCTTTTTGTTCTTCTTGAAGACAGGTGTGTTTTGCCCAATCCTTATTTCCTGGCCATCGCGTGTTAGCGGAGCCGTGGCGCGTGAAGTGGAGGACTTGCCTTGATCTCTGAAACCACGATAGAAGATTGGTTGCTGGTCTTCTTTGGGCTTGTCCAAGACAGGGTTGTAAGATCTTCGCTAAGCTTCAACAAACGAAAGTGTGGGCTGAAAGTTCAATTGCAAGTGAGTTGTTGATCCTACCAGCCTTCTCCTTTCCAAAGAAGCGGTTCCATACCTGCCGTAAGATCCGCACTTGAGGAAAGAGCACCCTAAGATTCATGGTGTTGAGAGTTGAGGGAAACGTTTGGTCACAACCTAATGTACCTCGTTTCATGAAGGCAACTGCATCCTTTGGCGACACATCTTGCTGTTTGTCAGGCTCTGGTGTATCCATCTGGTATTAATTGAGCGGATTTTCTCTTTGCTTTCTTTTTCTTCCTGGAAGGCACAAATTCAAGTCATTTTTTTTAATTTTAACAATTTATTTCCTTTCTTCAAATCTGGCGCCTTGCGGCACACAGGCGATCCAGCTGAAGGTGAATGGTGAGTAGGTGTTTCTCTATTAACCCAACCCAATTGATCGGTCTAATAGATCGAGAAATGGAAACTACCTACCTGCTGCTCGAGACCTTGCAAAGTGGCATGCTTGTGATCGTGGATCGTGTTTAGCCGATCTCGTTTAGTAGAGAGTCTCTTTAACATGGCAGCTGAAGTTGGCATCGAGGCGGAATTGCTGTGCGCATCTTCAAGCTGCAGTGTCACAAGATCCCTCTCATCAGCTACACGAGCGAGGAAGCTACGAAGGCTGCCACAGTTGGTCTCAAGACGAACGATTGCTTCCTCTATCTGCCTCAACACTTTCCTTCGCTTTAGAAAGGCGTGCATCCTATCCACAGCCAATCGGCCTATGATGACTCCCACACCAACGCCGATCCCCGCAAATCCGATCACGAAGAGTGCATCGTAGCTGATGCCATTTCCTGCTTCGCTTCTCAGCATAGCGATAGATGCAGCAGCCACAAGCAAGAAGAGTGCAAGGCCAGGCAATGGCATGCAGACCGACCAGACCCCGGTCAGCCTATCTCGCTTCTCCACAACGTTCCTTACTTGGAATTCTCCTGAGTCGTGTGTTACTCTAGTTTGCTTAGGCTTAATCTCCCTGGGTCTGGTCGAATTACTCGTCTTCCTTTTAACTCCATGTATTCTGTGCTGCAAATTCTCCAACTCTTCCGGTCGCTGCATCTCAGACTCAAGCGTGCTGTCAGATGCGCTAACTCGTTCGCATCCAGCGTCGAAGCCTACGGAGTGGCTCTTTGTAGGTTCATCAATCTCTTCTCGCTCCACCTGAGAGGGTTTACAGGTCACTTCTTCTTGCCTCTCCTCTTTCCCCATTTCCTTTCTCTTACAGCTTATACTCTCCTGATGAAGGAGAGCATCTATGAGTTGTTCCTTGCGGCCAATCGTGCGTAATCCGTGAGACTTAAGCAAGGCCCGCAGGTCAATTACTCGCAGCTTGCGCAGTTCCTGCCTCCTCTGTTCGTCATTATGGCTGAACTGCGCGTTGTCGTCGTTGCTCTCTGCTGGAGCATATTCTGTCGCAACAGTGTGAGACCCAGTGGGTCTTGATTTGTTGGCGTGCTTTTCTCCCTGTTTTGGGGTTGAAGGGGGCGCTGCAGGATTATATTTCTGAGCTAAACGGGCTGACCTGTTGGTTGTTGTTGTTTTTGTTTATGCATGTTGTAAATACCAGAACACAGAGTGAGTCGGCAATAAAACTATTGGCAATCTTACCTACGCGGGCTCAGCAGCCTCCCAAGGGCCAAATCGCTGCATATTGGCCTTGGTTCGTCTTCCATCACAATAAATTGTTTCTCCTTTTTTCTTGATCTCTTTCTTGTCTTTTTCTTCTTGTAATGCGACGAATTGTAGGCTCCATCTTTCCTGTACGGCATCAAGCAAATCAGGCGTCTTTATGGGCTACGCACTACAACGTTCCACGAGGAATTCCTCTTTTTGTCTTAAAGCCTGGTGTTCGGTTGGCACATACCACAAATTCAAGCGCCCGACCTGCAACGGCGCCAGTGAGCAGAGGATGGCGTGTACTGTTCTTTGGCTCAGATGAGATTGCCCTTGCAACTCTATCGGCACTTTACCGCTGCCGAATATCAGGCATGCCCACCCACACCGACCATCAGGACACTGATGAAAGAGCGGAACTAAACAACGCAAAGCCAGTTCGAGTTGAAGAACTGGCTGTTGTCACCGGGCCTGACAAATTGTTGGGCCGAAGCGGTACACTGGACACTTTTCTTTCGTGTATGTTGTTCCTCACTTGTGCTTGGTGCAACCAGTGCCGGTTAAACAATTTGCTCTGCGCGAGAGCCTGCCTCTTTATCAGCCGGAGCGACTCAAGGATTGGAGAGTGCGTACCGTACAACGCCAAGCATGGGCCACTTGCCTTCTCAGCTCTCTCCATACTCAAGGTCCCTCAAACCAAGGATGGGCAGCCCTATGATATCGGCGTGGTAGTATCTTACGGTCACTTCATACCACCATCCGTTCTGGATGCTCTGCCGATGGGAGCCATCAACATGCATCCGTCACTTTTACCTAGGTAAGGTAGTTTTTCTTTTCTTTTCTCTACTTTTACTTGATTTTACTTTACTATCCACCTCTACTTTTAACTTGAGGAGTTTTATTCATAGGGGAAGGAGCTCGTTTCATCTCTGTACTGATACCACATTAATGCCACGTTAACAACTCCCCTTCAGACACAGAGGGGCGGCGCCCATTTATCATACTCTCCTCGCAGGAGACACGCTCACAGGCGTGACTGTTTTGGAAATACACCGGCATCGGTTTGATGCTGGTCGTATTCTTAAGCAAGTGTCCCTGGTAATCTTATCTAGCTTGTATCGTTAATTCCATTCATTGACGTGTCTTCATTCCACCTCCCATACCCTATATGGTGGATCGGTGCGCTTCTCAGCCAGTGGATCCGCTTATCACGTATGTGCCGCTTGCTCAGCAGCTCGCGCAGTTGGGGGCGGAGACTGTGCTTGAAACGCTTGCTAGCTTTGATTCCTCGCTAAAGAAGGCCATACCTCAAGATGAGAGCGTAGTCACGCATGCCCCCAAAGTTGGTATAGTTTTCCACCTCCACACTTTCATCTGTTCGCGCATCATAAGTTCATCCTTCGTGTCTGACCTGTTGGGACCGCGCGGCTGCGATACCCGCAGATGGATTAATGACGCAGGTTCATTGGGACCGTCACCACCCTCGCCATATCTACAACATGTGGCGAGCATTCGGGCATTCGTTGGGCATACACACCTACTTTAGGGGCAACCGGTCTCATTTCCTCGTTTTTTTTTTTGTGGTTATGTTTATTTTTGGGTAACATTTCCTGCAGTCTCCGTTCTTACACTGTTTGTGTAACCGCAGCGTAAAGCTTCTGGACATTGTACCTCCGTACTCGATTACTGCTACAGTTCCTATATCGAACAGCAGCTACTCCACAACCGGAATGGACGCCAAAGCTGGTCAGGTGGAGTTTGATCCGAAGAGGAAAGTGTTATGGGTCAAGTGTGCTGTCCCGCCACCTGGAACGATATCTCCCACAGCACATGAAAGTGCGGAACACAAGCGAGAGGTGGAAGGCTGGGTAGGGGCACGAGCGGTTCAGTTCGATGGTGTCCTCCCTTCCTTATGCCGTTATTGAGACCTTATTCAATCTCTCACTGTCATTAATCCCAGGTCGGCGGGCGATGGATGCTCCCGCCTTTCGCAATGGATTCCTTGCTCCTGTGCAGGCCGCTAAGTCCCCCACACCTGTGTTTGGTTGACGTTGATGGTGTCCCTTTTTCCTCAAACAGAATTTCCTCAAAACTTTTTCCATTGGAACAATCTTTTTCCTTTTTCCTTTTTTTTCTCATTTCCAAGACTCCGCTCATTTGTTTGTATCGCCAAGATGCAAAACGATGATGTGATTTGGCACGTGCTCAATAATCAACACTGCTCGTTCAAAGCCAAGTGCGTATCCGCGGTTTATCCACTCGTTTAAAGAATCCGTTTTTCTTGAAACTCCTCCGGAATATTAATCTTGCATCACTTGCGCAGGCTAAGTAATTCTAAAATCGAAACCTTCTGCAAGAATGAGTACAACTTTAATGGCCTTTGTACTAGATCCTCCTGCCCACTTGCCAACTCCCGGTATGCCACAGTGCGCGAAGAGCAGGGTACAAGAATGCCAGTCTATGCGCGCGCGTGTGAGGCCTTGCTATATGGACTTACCATGGTGGCCACAGGTGTGTGCTATCTTTACATGAAGACCGTAGAGCGAGCTCACACGCCCGCCAAGTTGTGGGAGAAGGTGAAGTTGGACAAGAACTATGGCAAGGCCCTCGACCAAATTGACCAGCACCTCGTATGACACCCAGTTCCACCATGTTTTCTTCTCCCCCATATCCGGGTCATTCTGATGAGGCTGTCAATACAGATTTATTGGCCAGGCTACATTAAGCACAAATGCAAGCAACGCCTGACGAAGATCACGCAGTATCTCATCCGCATGCGCAAGCTCAGGAAAAAGGAGAGGCACGTGGGGCGTCCACATCGCAGTTAGCTTTGACTGCACTCGAATGTTCACACATCACCCGTTGCATAGGCCCAAGCTGGTTAGTGTGAAGCCCAAGGAAGAAAGGGTGCAAAGGAAAAGGGAACAAAAGGCGCTTATTGCTGCCAAGTTGGAGCACGCCATCGAGAAAGAACTTCTCGACCGCCTCATTCAGGTACATCCAGTCCGATGCCCTTCCCTTGAAAGCCTCGCCTCACAATGTCTACGTTCAGGGAGACCGAGAGATGGAAGACGGCATTTTCAACGCTCAGCCGGGAGCTTTCCATAGAGCTGTCGAGCAGCTCCAAGAATCTGAAAGTGAGTCTGAAGAGGAGGAATACGAGGTAACTGACCATGCGTTGTCTTTCCACAGTGATGTTTTTTTTTTTTTAAAACGTAAACCAATTTGCATTAGGACGAGGAGGAGGATGAAGCCGAGATCGAAGAGGTCGACGAATTTGTTGAGGACGGCTCAGACATTGAAGACTGTACCTTTCCCTTGCCCTACCTTTCTATTTACAGTTGAGAAGCCAACCTCTTTGTCATCAGTGGCCGATGAGTTTGAATATGAAATGGAAGATGAGGAAGAAGAAATGGAAATGGAGCAAGTGCAGCAAAAATCTGTGATGGTACTCTTTCATTTTGTCTTTATACATTTGCCCCAGACAACACAAATAACTTGTTTTTTCTTAGACAAACAAGAAAAAAGGAACAAACAAACATCTGGATATTGGCTTTGATGAATAAAATGGGCATTAGCCAACTCTTAATTTGTTGATTAGTATTATTATTGAGCTGAAATTACAAACTAAAATCACTGGCAAATGTACACTTTTGGGTATCTTGCTATTTTGTGAGGTAACTATATAATAAAGGTAAAGATAATATAGCAGCAGCATACCATTATCATATCATGCCTTTCTTTCAAGCACAAGTTACTGAGCATGTTAAAAAAAAAAGATCCTTATTCTATCTTTCCTTTAATCATTGCCTATATTATTGCTTAAGAATTGCCACTTTGAGGCATCCATTGTAATATTCTTTTCTATTATTGGTTCAGTATTAGTGACATTTTACAAAGACTGCTATATTATTGGTAAAAAGTTGATCCTATGCTAATAAAGGTTTTTATTATGATGTTTATATGCTTTATTAGGTTTATAAAAGACAAAGAATGCACACTATCTATCTTAGCAATTATATTATGAACCATTAAGCACCATGTTAGTAATACCATTTTCAAAAAATGCTAGAACCTTCGCTATCATGAAATGAGATCTCACTAATGACTGTGAATTTTTTGATTGTTGAAATCTAACTTTATTTTTTAATTATATTATAAAAATAATTATATAATTTATTAAATATAACTTGCTACAATCAGTTTTAAAGGTAATTAAACTAGATTTTCTGGCAATAAAATGAAAGTTAATGCAATAAAAAGTAAAATTTTGTCAAATTAAAATTAGATTTGTTTATTTTTTGATTTATTTCTGACTGCCATATAAAACTGGCCATGTAAAATTGAAGATGTCAATCATTTGAAACAACAAAATGAGATTTGTCAAATGAAATACAAGAAAAATAGCAGTTCAATTTTGAAGATATGTATGGATTTGTGATTTGTGCTATTGTTTTAGTAGAAGAAAAGAGTAGCTTCATATAAAATCCAACCATGTACATTTGCAAAAAAGAAGGAAGCTGATGATATAATTGTGTACATGTATGTGATTGAGGTATGAAGAAGATGAATCAATTGTGTATGTGTATGTGATTGCAGGTGTTGAAGGAAATGGAATGCATACATGTATAGTGATAAAGAAAAGTAACCTAACCATGAACATGTTGTGCACAATCACCATTTCTCTATATCACAATGGCCAAAAAAGACAAAAAGAGAAGAAAAAACTTTATGAATAACACAATATACTCAATTATTACATCTTTTTTTTTTCTATCTTGAATGTGAAAGGGTCTCTTCCTCACTTTCTGAGTCCTTAGTCTCTAATTGATTGGGCTCAATTTCATTCCAGTTTCTTCTCAGTTGAAGAAGCTTCTCATGAAGAGCAGGCCTTACAGTTCCATTGACACCAAGACTCACATCTGGATGAAGTATGCTAAACAGAGGAACCCAATCAGGTGGACAATTGCTGAGAGTATAATGACAAGTTTGTTTGTCATCCATTTCCAGCCAATGTAGTATTAGAGCGCCAAGTAAGGGGTGAGCCTGTAGGCTATGAGGTGTGTGGGAAAAAGTCCATTATTATGGGCAAATGTGCCCTTTTATACCTACAACCAACAGCTAGGGGACTGTTGGTCCCTGGCTATTATACTAATGACCATTGGAGTCATCTTCCTCCAAATCTTGACTCCAAATTCGGCCCTTCCTTCCTCTGGAAATCTGGGGGCTCGTCCCAGGGGGCGCGGGGCGCAGGGAATTCCTGCTGAGCGCCTGGCGCTCTCACATTCCCCTCAACTTAGCTTGAGGCTGCCCCAGCCTCACTCTCACTATCCCTGACTCATACTCACAAAGTAGCTGGTCCACATGGAGATCTTCCTCATCAACCCAGCTGTCGTCCTTTGCTGTGTACCCTGCCTATCATATGTGTGTTGTAGTTAGAGATCAATAGGCAGTAGAGACCCCAAGAATGAGGGAGTTTGTATATAGGTAAAATCTGCTTTATTGAATAAACATTCTACAATTTATATCTAGGCCTAGCCGTTATAGGCTGACTGTTACAACGATCATATATTCGTTAATTTTGTTATTTATCTATTATTTCAATATTAGGGAAATTCCTGGCAGGAATTTCCTTCATTTTACTGATCTCTCTAACATACCCCCCAACTAAGACAAAACTGTCCTGGTTTTCGTCATAGCCCCTGGCTGTTGAGATAGCGGGCTTTCTGTGACCTACCTACATTTTCTTAGGAGAACAAGGACAATGTAATCAAGTTACTTGATGAGAAGTGTCCTTTCAAGGAAAATGGACTGATGAGAAACTCGTGTGAAAGACTGGAAATCAACTTTGCCGTTGTGCCAAGGTCACATGTGGTTGGATTTGAACAATCAGGAAGACAATCACCTGGGAGGAACTGAGAAAGGAACTCACAACTATATACAGTTATGACAAGACCAATTGCTATCTGGCCCACAAGAAAATGGACAAATTAGTCCAAAAGTCTCATGAGAGTGTTGAGGAATTTAGGTTTTGAGTGGAAGATGCTGTCGTCACTGTGGAGAAAAACCCCTTGACAGCTCTGTTAGTTAGTAAGTTCATGAATGGACTACTGCCATCTCTCAAGGTACAATTAAGAGGTACCCTGTATCCATCAATGGAGAAGGCCTTGGAAGCTGTGCAATACAAGGTAAAGCAGCAAGGACTCTGAGACTGGATTGAGAAGAAGGGTGGGCAAACCAGAAGGGATGCAATGACTTATTGTTGGAGAGATCAGGAAAATGTTAGGAAATTCCTGCCAAGAATTTCCCCAGATCAAGGATTACAGTTAAATAACGGAAATAACGAATATATGGCTGTTAAAC
>CDFF01068226.1:0-14323 GCA_000826265.1 Acanthamoeba culbertsoni
TTGGCAAGAACAAACTTGTGTTGGCTTGAAAGTTGATTTTCCATCAAAGTGCGAAGCCAAGTGCACGATTCTTGTTGGTTCATGCTGTAATATCTGATATGACAAGTTTTCAGAAAGGAAATGTCAAAGGTTCTGAGACATCTCCTTGAGCAACACTCTGATGCTGTCAAAGCACAGTAATCCACACGTTCAGCCTTGGTGCAAGCTGCTGGTACAACTAAAAAACCAGCTTCATTCAGAGTTTGTTCCAGAAGATTCTGATTATTTTGGTCCTTGTTGTTGCTGGGAGTAGCATCTTGAAGAAGCTGACGGGAAATCTCTACTCTTATGGGCCAGACACTGTCACTCGGATGGGAATCATGCGGACCAGTATCATCAATGGAGGACATCATATCATGGCAAATCTCATCAATAATGCTATCACTGTGTGACAGGAAATGGTAATTAAAGTCTATTGAAAGTGCCACAAGGAGAAGATGATTGGAAGATATTGTGTTGACAAGATTATTATATATGGGTACACAATTTGAAGTTGATGTGAGAAGACGTGTTTAACTAGATGAAAACCACACAATAAGGAATCACATAAGCTTATGCAATTGGAGAAGAAGGAATATGAAGGAATTAATTTCATTATAACCACAACCAGGGAATTGCGTACACGTACGCGATTGGAAAAGGACGTTATATATAGGAATGTATTTTATAATATACACAGATAAATTGATAGTGTACGTGTATGTGATTGGAAAAGGGTGTTATATGAAGGAAATTGCTTTATAAAAACCTCACACAAAAGGATCACATATGCATACGCAATGCACAAAGGGGCAGTGTTTTCAGACAGTTGCTTACATAAAGTCTCAAGATGAGCCAAACAATATGATATACAAATAAGCAAAGTAGTAAGGAAGAAATAAAATAAATATATTCTAAAAGGTCTCTCAATTGTTGTGGTGAATATAGAGTGGTGAAGGAACACATGGAAATAACAGAATAAGTACCTTGTAGATGAGGTAGGTGACTCCATCTTGTCCAAGTGACGTGGCTGTACTAGTTTCGTCTGCTTAGTTTAAAACTCAAAAATAAAATAATATATTGTGAATACAAAAGATATACAGATGTTACCAATTTCAGCATGGATACTGTTAGAGAGATCAGGAAAATGTTAGGAAATTCCTGCCTGAAATTTCTCCAGATCAAGAATAACAGTTAAATAACGGAAATAACGAATATATGGCTGTTAAACGGTTAGCCAGTAACGGCTAAGCCTGGGTATAAATACCCAAAAATTTATTGAATAAAGAGAGATTTTACCCACATACAAACTCCCTCATTCTTGGGCTCTCCACTGCCCAGATTACCCTAACTACAACATTTTGGCAACGATGGCAGGATCGTCTTCGTTATAACAACAAATGAGATGATCCAAACGAACTGGGAGATGAGCAATGATAAGAGGGGAGCTTCAATGATACCGGAGGATGATGCTGCAAGGATGGCTGGAGCCAAGTAGACCACGGTGAGAAAGAAGGATCCCACAATGACCGCGAAGAAAAGCAAGGCTCCCGAGATCAACTCCGAAGATGAGGAGGGAAGCTCTGAGATGGAAGATCTCGAAGAGAAGATGGATGAGGACGCTGGGGCAAAGGCGCCGAAGGCGAGCGCAAGGACCCCGTGAGATTGATACAGACCTACGCGTGTGACAGGGTGGATTGCTATAAGGCTTTCGCTAAGGTTCAAGCCCTACGCCAGAAGAACAAGGAGCAAGTTCAGGAATTCTTGATGCAGGTGGAAGCGACTGTATGGCAGGCGATGACCCATGTCGACGAGGAATTCCTGGTGACGACATTCATCGATGGCTTGATCCTGCGACTTTGAGACAAGTTGCAAGGGAAGCTGTACCCCACACTGAGGGAGGCAACAGTTAGGGCCATCGACGAAAAATATTGTTAGGAAGACTCATACTGTGATCATAAGGCACAAGAAGGGAAGTCCGATTGTGGATCAACCAAGTTGAAGTTGTGATCAAGAGATGATTCCAAGTGAGGAGAGTGGAAATTGGGCAACCAAGGCAAGTCCAGCCACAAAGGAGATAGGACAAAGGAGACGCCAACACCCTCCAAGTGTTGGAACTGTGAACAGCCAGGCCACAGACAAGCTGACTGCCCAGAGCCCTTGAAGCTGAGAAACGACGTGGACTTGAGAGAAGATTCTTCAAAGCCAAAGAAGTATAACAGCATTGCACAAGAGGAAGAGAGGACCTTTCCCCTGACCAAGGTAGGTCGACTGCCAAGAGTGAACGGTGAGATTGATGTGGAAGAAGTTGAATTCCTTGTGGACTCCGGTGTGACAGACAGTTTCGTCTGAAAAGAATTTATTCCCAACAAATGCAAAGTCAAGAAGGCAGCAGGCCAGTGGATGACAGCAGCAGGAGGAAAGATCCCAGTCTCAGGACAGGCTGAGATTGCATTGAAGCTAGGTGATCACAAGTATGATCATGACTTCAACATTGTGAATGAGGATTTTCCCTACTTGAGCGTGATAGGATTCGATGTCCTTGACAAGTACCAAGGGACCCTCGATTGAAAGACCAAGTCTCTGACCCTATGGAGGAAGGTGGAGCTGCCAAGTGACCTGGATGGACGCCCAGCAACAGCTGTTCCATTCCTTCTTGAGCCAGTGACTGATGAAGAGATCACCTGGGCATTGAGATTACAAGCGAAGAATGTGGACCTCGATGGGGATCAGAAGAAGCAGTTGGAGGAGTTGCTCCTAGAGAACAAGGACGTCTTCCAGATTCAACTTGCCAAAGGAGGTGGCAGCAAGACGGCTGTCCACAACATTGAAGTGACAGATTCAACCCTGATCAAGGCAAGACCCAGAAGAGTATCCCCAGCGATGCAGGCAGTCATTGACAAGGAAGTGGATATGATGATCAAAGCAGGAGTGATTTGACCATCGAGTAGTGATTGGGCGTTTCTGATTCTACTTGCACCAAAGAAGGAACCAGGCAAGTGGCGATTCTGCATCAACTACCAAGAATTGAACAAGAGGACAAAGAGGGATGTTTATCCAATGTCCAACCCAAACGAGTGCCTCAATGGGCTAGGGAAAGCCAGGTACAGATCCAAGATGGATTTCTGTAGCAGATTTTGGCAGATCCTGATGACGCCGCTTGCAACGCAAATGACGATCCAAACAAACTAGGAGATGAGCAGTGATAAGAGGGGAGTTCCAACCGTATCGGAGGATGCTGTGAGGATTGCCAGGGTCAAATGAATGGCTGTGAGGAAGAAAGACACTGCCATTGCGACGGCTGTGAAGAAGGGCAAGGCCCTCAAGACTCACTCTAAGGATGAGGAGGGAAGTTCTGGAATGGAAGATATCAAGGAAGAGATGAATGAGGACGCTGGGACTCAAGTGTCAAGGATTGGTGCGAAGTTCCCATCACACGGACGTGAAGCAGATGACCGTGCGGCCACATCAAGGTGGCAACGTCAAAGTCTCCAAATGATTTATTCTGGACCATTCACCCCTCAGAAACCGACGTCATCAACAACCAGCCAAGGAGCAAGTGTGATGACAGGATCGACAACAAGTGGGAGTCGCTACGCAGTAGTAGGGCTTCAAGACCTACCCGAATTCTCCGGGGCGAGCGAAGAGGATGTGGTAGCCTTTGTGGAGAACATGGAGGAGATAGCGATTCAAGCTGGATGGAATAAGTCGGAACTCATGATCCAAGCCTTAAACTGACTCTCAGGAAGAGTGACTATGGTCCAGGACTGGGCCTGTATGGTGAGAAGGATGCTGTGAACCGTCACATGGATCAACCTCAAGGAGAGGTTGGTACAGACTTATGCACACGACAAGGTAGATTGTTATAAGGCATTTGCCAAGGTTCAAGCCCTTTGCCAGAAAAATGAGGAATAAGTACAAGAATTCTTGATGCAAGTGGAAGCTATGGTGTGGCAAGCAATGACCAACGCCGATGAGGAATTTTTGGTGACGACATTCATCAACAGATTGATCCTGCGACTTTGGGACAAGTTGAAGGGAAAACTCTACCCAACCCTATGTGAGGCAACAGTCAGGGCCGTCAAAGAAGAATATTGACAGGAAGACTCATACCATGATCGTAAGGCACAAGAAGGAAAATCTGATCATGGATTGACCAAGTCAAAGTCACAATCAAGGGATGATTCCAAGCAAGGAGAGTGGAGATCAGGCAACCAAGACAAGTCCAGCCACAAAGGAGATAGGACAAAGGAGGTGCCAAGACCCTCCAAGTGTTGGAATAGTGGACAGCCAGGCCACAGACAGGCCAACTGCCCAGAGCCCATGAAGCCAAGGAACAACACAAACTCAAGAGAAAAATCTTCAAAGCTGAAGAAGTACAACAGTATTGTCCAAGAGGAAGAGAGAACCTTTCCCTTGACCAAGGCAGGTCAACTACCCAAGTTGACAGGCAAGATCAACGGGAAAAGGGTCAAATTCCTAGTTGATTCAGGGGCAACAGATAGTTTTGTTCAAAAAGAATTTATTTCCAAGGAATGCAAAGTCCAGAAGGAAAGAGGCCAATGGACTACTGCAGCAGGCAGGAAGATTCCTGTCAAGGCCAAAGTTGCATTGAAACTATCACAAGTATGATCACAGTCTTAATATAGTGGGAGAGGATTTTCCATATCCAGGCGTAATTGGGTTCAACATCCTTGACAAGTACAAGGGGACATTAGACTGGAAGACCAGATCTCTGACCCTAAGGAGAAAGGTGGAGCTGCCAAGCAACTTAGAAGGGAGCCCAGCGAACACCATGCCCTACCCACTCAAGAAGATCAGCAATGAGGAAATCAAACAAGCACTGAAGGAACATGCAAGACAATCCAAACTTACCAACAAACAGAAAGGACTCCTAGAAAAAGTCCTTCTAGAGAATCAAGACATATTCCAAGTGCAACTGGCAAGAGCCAGGAGCAGTAAGACTGTAGTCCACAACATTGAAGTCACAGATTCTACACCGATCAAGGTGAGACCAAGGAGAGTATCACCAGCAATGCAGGAAGTAATAGATGAAGAAGTGGAGATTATGCTCAAGTCTGGCATAATCAGGCCCTCTAGTAGCGATTGGGCGTTCCCAATTCTACTTGCACCAAAGAAGGAACCTGGCAAGTGGAGATTCTGCATCAATTATCAAGAGCTAAACAAACAGACCAAGAGGGATGTCTACCCAATGTCCAACTTGAACGAGTGCCTCAATGGGCTAGAGAAAGCCAGGTACAGATCCAAGATGGATTTCTGTAGCAGATTTTGGCAGATCCCAATGACGCCACGTGCAACGCAAATGGCCACATTCATCACACAACAAGGACTCTATGAGCCAATCATGATGCCTTTTGGACTCACAAATGCACCCCCTACATTTCAATGGGTGAAGGACAAGATGATCAGGCCAGCCAAGGGTGACTGGGCCTGGGTCCACATGGATGATTTACTCATCTATAGTGAGACATTCAAGGATCATCTGCGACACTTACACAAAATATTCAAGCAAATCCACGAGAGGAATTTATTCATAAAAATTGATAAGTGCACCTTCATGCCCAAAACAATGGAGTACTTAGGTCACATCACCAGTAGCCGAGGAGTGAGCACCAATCCAGAAAAAATTCAAGCAGTCAAGGAAGTCAGGGTCCCAAGAGATAAGACAACTCTATGAAGCTTCCTAGGTCTCACAAGCTACTATTGGCGATTTGTGGAAAACTTCGCAAAGATCACTTGACCCTTAACTAGCATGACAGGAGAGAAAGAGACGTGGAAATGGGGATCAGAACAGCAGGAGGCCTTCAATCATATCAAGGAATCCCTGATCTCCACGTCTACACTGCATTATCCCAACTTCAGGAAGCCTTACCAACTATGTTGCAATGCCAGCCTCTACGCAATAGGAGCTTGCCTCAAACAATTGGATGACAACAAGGCATGGCATGTAATTGCCTATGGGAGTAAATCCCTCAGCAAGACCAAATCAAATTGGTCTGCTACCAAGCGCGAAGCATACACGATCGTCTACTTTTTGGAAAAATGGAGACATCTGCTCCTAGGTGGCAAATTCGAAGTCAAATCGGACCACACTGTGCTTCAATGGCTCTTCAACCAAAAGGAGCCTACAGGGAAGATCGCAAGATGGATCACGAGGATCCAAGAATTTTTTCTGGTTAAGATCACACATCATGCCAGAAGAGTAAATTCAAATGGCAATGCATTATCACGAGAACCTTTTGCCAAGAATAAGGTCAATGATACTGAGAAGAAGGAGGAGAGATGGCTGGCTGTGATCAGCACTACTCTCTCACCAAACTATGACAAGCTGTGCAAAGACCCTGAATTTGAGTGGATTCTATGTGCTATCAAGGGCAATGGTGACGCTGGAAGGGGAAAGAATGTGTGACAGCAAGCCTTGTTGGAAATTGTAGTTGATGAGAATCAAGTCTATAGAATGTACTGGCCAATGCTGAAGTCTACAAAACCTGAGGAAAGGAAACCCAATATGATGCTACAGTGGGTAGTACTGATATCAATGTGTGAGGAACTGTTCATCATGATTCCCTGATTGGTGGACACCTGGGTAGAGACAAAATCTACCAGAAAATGGTACTGAATTACTGGTGGCTGTCAATGTGGAAAGACATTGACCATTAGGTCAAATTGTGCCCACAATGCCAGGAGCATTGAGGTGCAAGTGGACCAATGGCCAGGCCCTTAAAATTGATCATCACCAAGAGTCTGTGGGACACTGTTGGAATTGATCTCATAGGACCACTACCCAAGTCGAGAAGAGGAAACACCTACGCTGTGGTGATGCAGGATCTTTTCTCAAAATGGCCGGAAGTCTATGCGATCCTGGATTTGACCACAAAGACCGTGGCTGAAGCAATAATTGAACTGATAGGGAGATGGGGACCTCCCAAAAAAATCATCAGTGATCAGGGAAGCAAGTTCATGGCAGCCCTTCATCAAGAGTTGGCCAGGCGACTCGGCATCAAGTGATTCTACTTGACTCCAGGACATCCACAGACAAACGGACAAGTGGAGTGATTCAACAGGACACTCAAGGGAATGATATCCCACTATGCAAATAGTAAGCAGGACAATTGGGACGCGTTTCTACCTTTATTGTGAGATGCTTACAGAGCAAGCCCCCAGAAGTTGACTGAGAGGAGCCCATACAAAGTGCTCTTTGGTCGCCCTGCACCCTTGTTAATTGATGTTCGATGGGAGGAACCAACGAAATCAAGCGTGGATGAGTGGATTTCCGAGCTTAGGAAAGCCCAAGAAATCATCTAGGACAAAGTCAAAGTCAAACTTCAAGCTGCGAGGACAGAGATGGAAGAGAACCACAAATCAAAACATGATCCGATCTATGGCTAACCTTCTTGTGAGCTTGTTGTGCTTATTGTCAGTTTAGGTTGCAGCTTTCCTTATCTTGCATGAAGCCCTTTATACAAAGTTGAGCGTTTTTTCCATATTACCTCATTCTTTGTTCTTTTTAATAATCATTTTAGGTGAAAAGTTTACCATGTTCTCTCCTGGAGGGTGTTTGTTAATGCTCAACTGCTTTCAGTAGAGCAAGGTAAGTGATTGCTCTGTCAATCTCCTTTTGGGATGTCCTAGAAAGTTTCCTTGGTATGCTCATGGCATAGACTTATGTTTTTTTTTATGCCTCTTTTTCCTCCTCTGAGACATTCTTTGAACTTTGTCTTCTCTTAGGCCTTATTTGCTCTAGGATCTCCAAGGATGATCAAATGTGTATGGTCTTGACAGATAAGTGCTAAATGCAATGCTTTTGATTGTTTTACATGTTATACAATGTGTGATATTGTTTGTTTGGAAAGTGTATAAACAGTTCTTTTGATTCTTTCCATTCCAATATGAATTGTGAGTTTCCCTTTGTTCAGTTTGTGTGCAATGTCAAACCTAGGTCATTGTCCAGGCTATGTAAAGGAGCATTGTTGTTTCTGTTGTATTTGCCTATATTTTGGTCTTTCTGACTGATTGTCATGTTTCAGTTGCCTCCCAATAGGCATTCTCCCTTCAGTGACTTTGCCCATGATGTTGGCTCTTTGAAGAAGGTTTCTTTAGCCTGTTGGCCATTTGCTGGTACATACACATTAATAATATTAATTGTACCTTCCTTTATCTTTGTTATGTTTGTTGTCTTCCCTTTCCTTTTCCTTTGCCTTGCTTACTTGATTCCCTTTATTTATGTTCATACTTTCCTCACATACTATTACAGTTTTTTTTCCTGTCTTGTTATTTTTTCTGAAATAACAAGCATTGGCAAGTTTCCTTCTTTCATTGTCACATCCTTAAGTGTACCAACCCTGCCCACTTTTAGTCAAGCTTTTTTTCTTGCTAGTTTATTTAAGTGTTTTTCTAATAAACAGTTGGCTACATTAAAGTATTTGTTAATTTTAATGTGCTTACTTTGCTCTTAGTTATATTTGGTCTCTTGTAACAGGATGATGTCTGAGTTATATTGTTGGGCCCATTTTTTGATCTTCAACCTTTTGTCTGACCAACTTCCGTTTATAATATAGCTAATCATTTTAGTAAAAGATTTATTGGCTTGGGCTTTATCTTCAGAGAAACCTTTTTCACACAACACTGGTAGTAATAGCTTCTTCTTTGAAGTGTTCAACACACAACTTTCCAAGTCCAGGTGGTCTCCATTTGGTGTACTATGCCAAGAAGTTTGCAGTTAACTGAAAGTACCTTGCAGGGTAGTTTAGTGACCCAGGTGATATTGCCTAGGTTCTTGGCATATGTTGAGTTCTTGATAATATCTGCATGAATTTTCCATATATATATGATGTATCTTGTAAGCTCCAGGTGTGATTCAGACTCTCTGACTTCTTTGTCATTAATCCTAGCAAGTGTAGCTACATTGATTAGTCTTTGCTCTGTCAGCTTGTTAAGGTGGATTTTTTTTCCACCAATTTGATAGCTTTATTGATTTGTTTGTTGCTATTATTGTTGGCCCTCTTGGTATGACTGGTTTGTAAGATGAAAATGTGTCTGGTTAAAGTGCTCCTTTCTTGTATGGTGGCCATCTGTCTAACCACTTCCCTGGCTAGCTCTTTTTCCTTTGAGGATCTTGGTGATTTCTCTCTCTTGCCCAAGCTCATGCCAGTGTTAAGATGGCTCTGTCAGTTTGGTTGGATATTTTTGTACTGTTTCACCCTTTTGGTAGTGTCCATTTCCACTTCTTTCTCTAAATCTTCTTTGATTTGAGTGTGTTTCCTTCCTACATCTTCTCTTTTTCCTTTGATTATCTTTTTACCTAGCAACATAAGGTAGTTTTCCTTCTTTCCTCCTAGCTTGTGAGGTTAGTGTTCTTTTGCATTGTCTTCCTTGAGTGTGTATTGGTAGTATTGGTGGTTTGTTGTGTTTTATGAGTTTTGTTTCTTGCCATATTTGGTCAGCCCTTTTCCACCTAATTGAATCATTGTCTTAGGGCTGTTTCTGACCATTCGTTAGCCATGATCAGCCACTGCCAAATTTTTTACCCTCAGATCTGTGAATTAATTCTTTATTGTATATTGTGAGTGTGTACCTGGGTGTGTGACCCCAATAAAGATGTATTGTTGCTTAAAAACTGGAATGTTTATTCTATATTACTTTTTCATATTTATCCCTCGCTAGTGTGGAGTTATATCAACTCCACACCAATCGAATTTTTCCTGGGAATTCCCTGCATTCCACTTATACCCCTGCGGAGGGGAATTCCCTCCAATCGGCTACTACCACGATCTCCCCTGCCCTTGACTCCTTTGGCATGCAACACTTGATGCCTGCTGCCTAGATCTCCTGCTTGAGGCTCCTAAATTCCTTGAACGGGGCGTGCGCCCTCTTAAAGGGGGCGCCCGCCCCCTTGCACTCTAACATACCTCCTGACTAAGTTGAGACTGTCCCAGTCTCGTCCCCTAGCCCCTGGCTGGTGAGGTATTTGTTTCAGAGTTGATCAGCTGAGAGGTCATATTCCGAGACCCACATGTCGTCATGTGCAGTGTAGCCCTTCCACCATACTCGATATTCACAGCCCTCCTTGGTGTCACAATGATCAATGATGTCCTCAATCTCATACTCTTCCTTTGCAGAGCTCTTTAGGCAGGGTTCCTATGCTCTTGGTCTTCGTCTCAAGCCAGATCATAACATGCGGTTTCATTCATTTGATATTTATCTTGAATTGTCCACCTCGCCCATTGTCTAATAAGACAGTTTGAGGAGTAGGTTGTTTTAATACCTTGTAGGGCCCTCTCCACTTTTTGGTGAGCTTCCTTGCTCGACCCTTCATCAGTACTAGAATCAGCACCCAATTGTCTGTCTTGTATTTACCCTCGCAAGGTTGGTGTCACTTGACCATGTCAGCTTGTGACTGGTCCAAGGCCTCCTGGACCTCCTCTTGAATGATGTGTTGTGCTTCCTCTAGCTTGCAAATCCACTCATTGGGTGTGATGTTTTGGTTCTGCAATTGCTGGTGCATTGATCCCAAATAAAATCTAGTAGGGACTCCTGCCTGTCAATTTCTGGGGGCTCGACCTGTAGTGGCAAGTACATGTCCCAGTTGTCCTGTTTGGTGTTGGTGTATCAGGGCATGGGCAGCTTTCTCCTTCTTCAGCTGTGCCCAGTAAGTTTTCCACACTTGATCCTGGTCAAGGGTAATCTGCTCAAGTAGGGCAAGCTGTCTTGCGTTCTTCCCCCTTGCAGCATCGCCATCGCCCTCAATGGTTTTGATGATCCATGCAAATTCCTCATCAGATTCAAGCTCTTTTCAATTGGATCCTAAGTCTGCGTCAATGGCAGATACCTGTCCTTCTCTGCATCCTAATAGCAGGCCTTCAGTCCTGTTTGTAGCAATCAGCTTGCGGGACAGCACATCCCTGTTCGTGTGGATACAGCCTGCACAATGTGTGATTTTACGTGGAAAAAATTCTTGCACATGCGTGATCCACCTAGTGATCTTCCCAATAGGGTCTCGCTGATCAAATAGCCACTGGAGGACGTGATGATCCGAGACCACCTCAATCTTGCTACCTAAAAGTAGATGGCGCCACTTTTTGAGAAAATAAATGATTGCATACGCTTCTTGTTCAGTCACTGACCAGTTTGACTTGGTCTTGCTAAGCGACTTGTTCCTGTAGGCTACAACATGCCACCATTTCCCATTGTCTGTCTGTTCTAAGCAGGCGCCTATCATGTAGAGGCTTGCATCGCAGCGGAGTCAGTACAGCTTGCTGAAGTCTGGGTATCGGAGTACAGGCATGGTTGTCAGCACCTTCTTGAGATCCTCAAACACTTCTTGCTGTTCAGGTCCCCATTTCCACTCAGTTTTCTCTCCTGTCAGTACTGTGAGAGGCCTAGCCATCTTGGCATAGTCCTTCACGAATCACCTATAGTAACTTGCTAATCCAAGAAATCCTTGCAATTTTGTTTGGTTGGTCAGGATTCTGGCTTCGATCACAGCTCATGTCTTCCCAGGGTCAGTCCTAATGCCATTGTTCCCTATGATGTGCCCCAGGTACTCCATATGCCTTGGCACGAACTTGCACTTCCCAATCTTCATGTAGAGATTCCACTTGCAGATCCACTTGAAGATTTCCTCAAGGTGGTCCATATGTTCCTTGAATGTCAAGCTGTAGATTAATAAATTGTCCATGTGCACCCATGCCCATGATCCTTTTGCTTCAGCAATCATCTCATCCATGACCCTCTGGAACGTTGGAGGAGCGTTGGTCAGCCTGAACGGCATGACAATCAGCTCCTTTCCTGATACCAGAGTCCATTCTTGATTGCACAGTCTGATTTGCGCTCCATCCAGTGTTGCATCCTTGCATACAAAGCTATCAGTCACACCTGAGTCAATCAAAAATTCAAACATCTTCTTCCCCATCTGGCCCTTAACTTTTGGTGTACACCCCACCATAGGCGTGTCAATAGTCTGCACTTTGTCAGCCTGGATGGCATCCACCATCTTTGTCTTGTCCTCATGTTCAGGACAATCAGCCTGCCAGTGGCCTTCCTTGCCACACTTCCAGCAGCCTGGTCCCTTCAGTCTCGGCCTTTTTTTCTGTTTCCCAGAGGAATCCTTCTTGCACTCCTCCTTTTGAGCGGTTCTTGCTCCTGGATTATCCCCTTTTGATGCTGCTCCCACTTGGCTCGGCTTCTTGCAAACCCCTGAGCGCCCATTCCTTTCATGGTACTCAGCATTTTGCCTGAATTTCTCTTTCACAGTAGCTCTTCCAGCAGCTTGCAAGTCATCATAAAGTGTTGACCAGAGTTTTTTCAAAAGTTGCAGTAGCAGTCCATTGACAAATCTCATAACTAGCAACTCCTCAGGCAGGTCCTTCATTGCATACCATACAATATGTTGGACACATAGTCTGAACTCTGCTACCTTTTCACAGATGACCATAGCTCAGCCTCACAGCCTGTTTACCATCCTTGTGATGAGCTCATTTTCCTTGCATGCGCCATGATTGGAAGCCTCCTCCATCTTGTCCACAAAAGCAAAAACATCCTCCATATCTTTGCCACTGAACTCAGGTAAGTCATGCAACCCAATCACTACCCAGCGTGCATCATCCCACTGGCCAGAAGACTTGTTCCTACTCCACTGCTGCCCCTTTGAAGCGTAAGGCGTAGTCCTTGCAACCATGAGATAGAGGGAATTCATCCTCGCTTCCAGAGTACTCTTCCTCTTCCTCATCAACAACATGTGCATTCTCACCTAGGCCCTTGTCCTTGAGTTCTTCTAACTCCAGGTTCCTTGCAGCAGGCTTCACTTGTTGTGTCCCTTCTTTCACTTCAGGCCCACCTCCAGCAAGTCACTCTTGCTGAGGCTCCATCATGCTACAGTGTAGGCACTTCAGTCCAGAGTCTACCCAGGCTGGTACTGTTAACTTCCTATGGTCCCTTGTGGACATCTGCAGCAAGCTAAGCAGTAGGTAATTCCTCACAAAAGGTACACTCTCAGTTGTAGAATTGTTGTAGTTAAAGATCCTGCCATCATCACCAAAATGTGAGTGTGTACCTGGGTGTGTGACCCCAATAAAGATGTATTGTTGCTTAAAAACTGGAATGTTTATTCTATATTACTTTTTCATATTTATCCCTCGCTAGTGTGGAGTTATATCAACTCCACACCAATCGAATTTTTCCTGGGAATTCCCTGCATTCCACTTATACCCCTGCGGAGGGGAATTCCCTCCAATCGGCTACTACCACGATCTCCCCTGCCCTTGACTCCTTAGGCATGCAACACTTGATGCCTGCTGCCTAGCTCTCCCGCTCAGGGCTCCTAAATTCCTTGAACGGGGCGTGCGCCCTCTTAAAGGGGGCGCCCGCCCCCAGCCTAATCCTTGCACTCTAACAATATTTGTATCAATTTTACATGTTTATAAGCTACGAGAGAGTGAAAGAGCAAAAGGGGATGAGGGAGATTGGGGATGCTAGGTGCAATTAGGGCACAACCCAGTTGACTTACAAGTCTTAAGAAAGGCACATTGAGTAGCAAGGTGAGAACAACATGGGACCACTTTTGAAAGTGGCTAGTTATCTACTCCCAATTGTAAAACCCAATCTAAGGGTATCCCCCCATGTGGCTTGTGTTGCTGGCTCCATATTTTTCCATCAGTGTGGTGTTACATTAACTTTACATCAATGAGGTTTTTTTATAAAATCCCCATATTTCACTTGAATCTCCAAGGAGAAAAGTTTCTACCAATTGGCCTCAACCTCAATCTTCCTCAACCTTGACTCCATAGGCATGCATTGTCTGATGCCCACTGCCTAATCCTGTAATTCAAAGTTTTCCAACTTCCCAAAGGGGGTGTGCACTTTTTATAAAGGGGCGGCCCACCTTTAGCTTGATCCTGGCTCTCTAACATACCTCCCAACTAAGTCAAGACTATCTTGGTCTTGTTTCAAAGTCTTGGCTGGCGAGGTATTTGTTTTGGAGTTGATTGGCTGAGAGGTCAGCCTTTGTGGTTTTGTTCATTCAACATTCAACTTAAATGTCCCATTTCAGCTGTCTTTTAATAAAATGGTTTGAGATGTGGGTTATTCAACTACCTTATTTGGTTCTCTCCATTTATTTGGGAGCTTCTTGGCCTAACCTTTCATTAACCTCCACTATCATGAAATGAGATCTCACTTCTGACTGTGAAATTTTTGATTGTTTATATCTAACTTTATTTTTTACATTAAATATAACTTGCTACATTCAGTTTTAAAGGTCATTAAACTCGATTTTCTGGCAATAAAA
>CDFF01068239.1:3947-20059 GCA_000826265.1 Acanthamoeba culbertsoni
AAAAAAACAGGCTGATGGGCGGGTTATCCTGCATAACCTCAAGTTCGACTCGACCCTATTCACCTTCACGGTGCCCGATGCCCGCATCACTGCCCTCTCCTTCCGAACGGACGGTCCGTCCATCCTCGCCGCCGCTACGGACACAGGACGGGTCGCCGTGTGGGACCTCGACGCCCGCCGGCTCGTGGCCGTCATGAAGGACGTGCACGAGGGCCCGGTCGTGGCCGCGCGCTTCCTGCCCGAGCAGCCGGTGATGATCACCAGCGGCACGGACAACGCCATCAAGATGTGGATATTCGACCACCCCGACCAGAAGCCCCGCCTGCTCCGCGAGCGGTCCGGCCACTCCCGACCCCCGCGACGAATCCGCTACTACGGTATTTTTTATACATACCACGCATACCAATACATACCAGGAGAATGTCAAGTAGTCTCTATTCGTGTATTGCTAAATGCTCTACATTTTTCCGCGTGCTAGGTGACGGAACGAAGGCGGGGAATGTGATTATATCTGCGGGATCGGACCGTTCGCTGCGCATCTTTTCCACGGTGCAGGACCAGCAATCGCGCGAGCTGTCGCAGGGACACCTCAAGAAGTCGGCCAAGAAGCTGCGGCTAAACGAGTCGCAGCTCAAGCTCCCCTCCATCTTCCAATTCGACTCCTGTACTCTCCATACCCTCTCCCTCCACTCTATTCTTATTCTTATTGCGACTTGAACGACGAGAAATCCCAATATTTATGTTCTTTTTCTTTTTTGCGTAGCGCCTGCGAAGGAGCAGGACTGGGACAACCTGGTGACACTGAGCGACGAGGAGAGCGTGGCGCGCTCGTGGAACACACACCGCTACGCCCTCAGCAAGCACACCTTCCGCACTCCCCACTCACTGGGCACACCCACGGTACGCAATCCCCCATCCCATTATTATTATTATTATTATTATTATTATTATTATTATTATTATTATTATTATTATTATTATTATTAGTATAATAATTTTACAATGAAAGAAAACACTACTACAATAAATTTAATTCAATTCCGGAAAGGCGGTGGCGATCAGCACGTGTGGTAACTTCACGATCGTGGGCGGCAAGGATGGCCGCATCAGTTCATTTAACCTTCAGGTATCGAATTTATTTTTTCTTTCTTAAGGAAACAAATCACGTATCAGTCATTTAGGAAAGATATTTTTTTTTGTTTACAATAATAACAAAGAAATATATATCTATATATCGTCACAAAAAATTTCAAATATCTGTACATATTTACTGGATGCGTTTTTCCCTCTCTTCATAGTCGGGAATACTGCGTGCGTCATTCGCTCAACACAAGGCGGCGGTGACCGGCCTTGCGGTGGACTTCCTCAACTCGATCCTCATTTCGGTGTCTCTCGACGGCAGAGTCCATTTC
Source organism: Acanthamoeba culbertsoni (assembly GCA_000826265.1). NCBI lineage: Eukaryota > Discosea > Longamoebia > Acanthamoebidae > Acanthamoeba > Acanthamoeba culbertsoni. The sequence continues at coordinate 5,360 of CDFF01068239.1, forward strand.
AGCGAATTTTCTACGAAGCCCAAGCTGATCGCCACCTGCAAGCTGGGCTCCAGCGCCACCTGCCTGGCCATCGCGAAGGAGAGCGGCCTGCTCGCGGTATTGGCCCATCCTTGGCCAGCCAATTCACGTGATCCAGTTTCGTCCACAAGTCAACGAACAACAATATTTGTCTCGTTTTCGTTCTCGTTTTCGTTCCCCCCCCCAATAGGTTGCTTGCGACGATTTGGTAGTGCGAGTGATTGATATTGAATCCCGACGCATTGTTCGTCGATTTCCCGGCCATCGCCACGCCATCACGGTATTGATTTATTTATTATTTATTATTTATTTATTTATTTTATTTATATTGTCATCCGTGCAGGACATGTCGTGGAGTCCCGACGCGAGGCTATTGGTGACGGCCTCGATGGACGGCTCGCTGCGGGTGTGGGACGTGCCGGGGGCCATCCTCCTCGACTGGTTCACGGTGGCCTCGCCCGTGGTCTCGCTGGCCTTCTCACCCGTCGGCGACTTCCTGGCCACCGCCCACACGGGCGAGAAGGGCATTTTCCTCTGGTATTTATTCATTTATTTCTTTGTTTATTTATTTTAATTTTACAACAACTACCACTAATCATTGGATGTCCGATCGTGAACCCACAGGTCGAACGAGATGCACTTCTCGCGGGTCCTCCTGCGCCCGGTCTCGGACACGCCCGCCCTGGCGCATCTGCCGCAGGTCATCTCCGAGGAGCAGGACGAGGCCGACAAGGAGGACACCGGCGGGGACCAGATGGAGGTGGTCAGCGCCGAGCCCGCGGCCTCCAAGTTCCCCGAGGAGCAGCTGAAGGAGGGCCTGGTCACCATGGGCAAGGGCTCCGTCCAGTGGCAGGTACACACTCCCCACGTGTAAATATAGGCCTGCGAGAAGGGGCGGAGGAGGAGGAGGAGGAGAAAGAGACGAAGGAAACTGAACCGTCTTTCGTGTGTGTGTATGTGTATGTATTTTGGCGTGCATAAATTCAGAATCTGCCCAACTTGAGCACGATCAAGGAGAGGAACAAGCCCATCGAGCCCCCGAAGAAGCCGGCCAAAGCGCCCTTCATCCTGCCGGTGATGCCGGGGCTGGAGCCCAAGTTCCTCCTCCCCACGGACGCGGAGGAGGACGGCCAGGAGAAGGCCGTACGGTCTCGCATCCTGAACATGTCGGAACTGGTACCCAGGACCAAGTTCATCCTGCTACTGGAGAAGGCGCAGTACGACGAGGCCATGGAGCATCTCAAGTCCCAGTCGGCCTCGGGAGTTGATGTTGAGCTCAAGATGATCAACCTGGAGAACGGAGCCAAAGATCTGAGACTGGTGATTGACTTCCTGGTGCATCAGCTGGAGTCGGGCAAGGACTTCGGTCACGTTCAGGCATACATTAACACCGTGCTCAAGGTAAGTCTCATCTGGAAGTACACAGCCTTATAGCCGCCACAGAGATCAGAGGGAGTCGATGGCTAAGGGGATCGGGTTTCCCTCAACAGGCGCACGGAGAGATTATGGTGGAGCAGGAGGACCTACAGGAGGACCTCAAGCGTCTGCGAGAAGCACAGCGGCAAGCGTGGGCGCGTCTGGAGAGTCTATTCCACCACAACCTGTGCCTCGTTGCCTATTTCCAGAACATCCAAACGTAGCCGTAGATTTGTTATCAAGCAATACCGAAGCAAAAGAAAAGAATTAATTCCCACACCAGAAGCCTAAACATGTGTTGTTATTTACATACTACCCACGAAATTCATTCTTCCTCTTCCTCCTCCTCTTCGGCTTCTTCCTCGCTGCCTTCGTTATGTCGACGAGGCAAGTTGGCGAACTTAGCGAAAGGAGCATAAGCGTCACCCATGCCGCGAAGAATGTCACCCCACACTCGCGACTGCTTATCGCGGTCCTCCGGGTCCACTATGTTGCCGGGTGGCAGGGTAGTCGAGCTGAACACCGGTGGTTCCGGAAAGATGGACTGGAGTCCCTCCGGCCGCGCCACAAACCACGTCCCTGCTCGTGCGTGCGACGCAAAGAAACAACCATGAGTTAGCTGCAAACCGAAGAAGAGTGGAGTGGATGCAAGGTCGAGGCAACCTTCTTTGAGTTCGTTCTCGAGCTGCTCGGGCACCCAGCTCGCACGACCAAAGAACAGTTTGATGTCTGGATGACTCCACAGGTCGTCCTCCAAGATGTTTCCCTCCGCCCTCACCCTGGGTATCTTATTTTGTGGTTTCGGCGCGGCCGCTCCGTCATGACTACTGTCTTCCTTCTCCTGTGGATCTACGGAGCCTTCTTGTTGTTTCTTGTCACCATCAGTCTCCTCCTTGGCAATGCCATTGGTTTTCCTCTCCTCTTGGTGAATCCAATCAAAAACGGCAAGGCTCCGGCCGTGGTACAGACCGGGTAAGACCTCTTCGGTAGGTGGAGTGGTCATCGGATCGGCCTTGCTCAGCCAATAAAGCTCCTGAAGACCCACCGGGCCGCCATAGAAGGCTTTAAAATATGGCTTCTCGAGCTCTTCTCCGTTGGACTTCTTCGTTCTCATAAACAGACGGCTTTCTGATCAACACAGCAGTGTGAGCAAGGAGGGATAAAAGGCTTCTCGCAGTGCAACTGCTCACCTGGTCGGTTGATAACAACGCCGGATGCACCGGTGAGAGGCGAGTGATTGAGCAACAGAACAACCGTGTGCTGCCAGAAGGGGTCTTGGAGCAGAGGATGCGGCACAAGAAACGTGCCTGGGCCGACCTCCTCCAGAGATAAAGCTGTGGATAACCGTGTCTGTGTGGTCTCTGCGGGGGCAGGTGTGGGCTCACCCGGGTCGGACTTATGATCCTCTGTCCGAAGCCATGGCATGAGACAGTGAACAAATAAAAAGGCGTGAATGCGTTTACCACCGAAGCGCACCTACCTACAAGGCCTATCTTTCTGCCCAGCGCAAGAGCTGTTTCAAGCTCTTTGACAACTTGGAACCCAACGTCTAACTGCTGCTCCCGTTCCTGCATTCCAGAGTACGATGAGTCTACATTGTCCCCCAAGATGACAACTCCCTCTGAAGATATACCTCAGCGTCGGCTGCTGGAGGCAATCGAAATCGCTGTCGCACTAAATCGAGTGGAGAGTGCTTCGCCAGTGCTGGGTGGTAAAACCGGGCATCAGGAGAGCCAAGGAACTCGTCATACACTTCCTGCATCGGCGATGCAGGCACTGTGCTCCCCTCAATTGTTGGTGCTCGCCGAAATAGGAGCGCTTTCAGTGCAGGCTCTGTGTCAAATACACGAGCGGAGCAAATCAATGCCTTGTACAAGGTCTTTGCCAGCTTTTGCTCTCCTCTGCCGATCGATTTCATTGTACAGATCGAGTAGCGTGGAGTGAAGAAAATGAGAAAGAATCCATATTTCTTTATCTTTTCTATGGACAACAGCTTTCTATTTGTTGCTTGCGCCCCATCTACAAAGCCTCTCGGTGGTGGACGAACTAATGAAAAGCGCTTAGTAGGGCGAACACTTTGCCGCGAAAAGTCGGTTGTGTTTACCTTGATGGCAGGCTCGAGAGCCTCGAGCTCCTTGAGGATGGGCTCGTACAGCTCCGGGATGATGGGAATCTGCAGGCCGGGCTTGGTGAACTTACCTGCCATACACTAGTGCATCAGCATTTCTCAATGTAATACTATGGGGGGTAGGGCCTGTGCTCACCCTCAAGGACCAGGCGGATGGCAACGGCGACGGGCAGAGCGACAGTCCTGGCCATGGACGAGTCACCATTGGGAATGCCGTAGTCGATAAGCGTGCAGGTGATCTTCTCCCGCTTGTTCTCGGGATACTCGGCGAGGAAGGTGTGCTTCATGAGGATCATGTCGCGCTCGCCGGGGACGTATTGCATCTTGGACTCCATGCGGTTGCACAGGGCGTCAAGCCTCGTCTTGATCTTGGCGGGGATGGGCTCCTCTTCGAACAGGCCGAGCCACTCGGCGGTGGAGAGCACGAACTCCTGGTCCTCCGCCAGCTTGAGGAACGCGCGCACATCGGCCTTGAGCGCTTCCTTGTCGGTAGCCTGGGGTGCGCATCGACACAATTGAGGACCGGCCAAAAAAGGGGAAAGGGGGAAAAGAAAGGATAAAAAAATAAAGAAAATCGAGGAGATGGACCTTGCTGTTGATCATGTCGCGCAGGAGCTGCGCGTAGGTGACACCCTGGAAGTCGCGCTCGGTGAGGTCGAGGTAGCCCAGCTCAGCGCCGAGCTTCTTCACGCTGGGGCACCATCCTAATCACACACGGAATAACACAGGAAACGTTCGTGTCACTTCACCCCCTCTTCATGCGTAGTGACACGACACTAGAAACCGTTGCATCCTTGCACGCACCCTTGTATCTGTAGGTGCCGCGGATCATGGTCTGGGTGGTGGGGATGCCGTAGACGTCGATGTACTGCAGCGAGTTGCGGTTGGGGTAGCACTCGAAGTGACCGTTCAGCTCGGGGATGAAGTCCAGGTGGTAGCTAGCGAAGAGGTCCTTGCCAGGGATCTCCTTCTTTTCACCTGATACGGGGGAAAGAGAACAAATGGTTAAACAATGAATTATTATTGTAAATAAGTCGGGAAGGGACGTTACCGTCCTGGAGGAAGATGGCGGTGTTAGTCGAGGCAAGAAGCACGCCACGGGCGGACCAGCTGAACTTGTAGCCCAGAGGGTTGTTGTTGCTGTCGGGGGCAGGCAGACCGCCGCAGTAGGAGGTGAAGGACAAGATCTTGCCGCCCTTGGACTTGACGTCGTCTATGATCTGCATCGCGCTATAAATATGAAGACGCGTCAGGCGACCGCAGGAAGGAGAGTAAATGCACCATCAAAAATAAATAAACAAATAAACAAATAAATAAATAAATGCTGATCGGTTATTAATATGATAAATATATGTGTGTGCACAACTGCGTCGGGTTTAATACCTCATGTGGTCTGTGCCGGGGTCAACACCACACTCGTTGATGAACACGAGGTTCTTGGCCTTGGCCTCTTCATCGAGCTCCCTCATCGCAGGGCTGATATTGGAATGGATTGAGATTTGTACGTTTTGCAGAGTGATTAAGAATTGAAGCGCACCTAACATAGGAAGTAGTGAAGAAGTGCTTCGAATGAGCAAGCGCCCTCTTGGCGAGGAAGGGATGAAGGAGGTAGGGAAGAAGAGAGACCACGGCATCGGCCGACGGCAGAAGGTTTTCAAGCACAGCCTTGCCCTCGTCGGTCTCAACGTCGCACTGAACGGCCTTAGCGCCGGCGATTCCCTCAACGATCTGCTGAGCCTTTGCCAATGTCCTCGAGGCAACGATCACGCGATAACCATGCTGGGTGAGGTAAGGCACAAGAGGGCGAACCACCATACCGGCACCCAGAACCAAAACTTCCTTGCCAGACATGTTGTAGCAGATGTGTGTGAGCGGCCGAATAAAATGCAGTACGGCCTGCAAAAACATGTGCCAAAATCGGAGTTTTCCGGTTGGGCTCTCCGCCAAGGGCACGGCTCGGGTGGGCAAGGGCATGCCCGCTAGCTGGCCAAACGTGGCTCCTTACAAACTGCTGAGTCTCACACACGCTCCGCTTAGCTTGCTGCTTGCACGAATAGGTTTATAAACAAGGAGCTTTTCTTTTCGGTCATAAATAAACAAATAAAGGCTAATAGTACAAGGATGATGATTCACATGGACTCGATCATGGCAACAACCTGGTCGAAGGAGGGACGAGCCGAGGGTTGTTCACTCCAGCACATTCTCATCAGCTGCGCCCACTGCATGGGCCAGTGGGAAGGGATCTCCGGTCGCAGCTGTGAGGAGGCTACAGCCACGGCAGCTTCGAGACGGCTCAGGTGGGCGTAGGGCTGGCTGCCACTGAGCAGCTCCCACAAAACTATCCCGTAGCTGTAGATATCCACAGCTGTATCATAGGGCTGATGCCGCAGAATTTCAGGTGCGGTCCATTGGGCACTACCCACGCAAGTCATTGTAGCAGTTTCGGTGGTAACGCGTGAAACACCCAAGTCCGCAATCTTCGCCTTCAGGTTCCTGTCGAGCTGCAATATAAAAGCAAGAAATCGGTCAGGACGAGTGAAATACAACACATACAGCATTGGAAATGTGTACCAGAATATTGTGGGACTTGATGTCGCGGTGGATAATGTTCTGTTGGTGAAGATACTGTCCACCCTTGGCGATGTCCAGGGCGATGGACGATAGCAACTGGGTATCATCTAGCAGGCTGCCGCGCTCGCGTAGGAAGTCACGCAAACTTCCGCCGTGCATAAACTCGGTCACTATACATCGCGGTTTGGTGCACACACCTACCAGCTTCACCACATTCGGGTGGTTCAGCTTGCCCAAAAGGCCGATTTCTTGCTTGAAGTGCTTCAGTTCGTTCTCCTCATCGCGTCGGGCGGCCTTGCGCAGTTTCTTTACGGCGCACTCAGATCCGAGGAACGACGCGCGGAGCACCTTTGCAAAGCTTCCGCGTCCGACCTCCTCGCCCAGCTCGAGCTCGTCGTAGTCAATGATGTTGGCGACCTTAAGAGGCAAGCGGATAGTGGAGGCCGCCCACACGTCGCCTGAGAGTGAGGTGGCGCCCTTGCCGCCCAAGACGACCAGCGATGAACCGATGCGAGTAAGCGTGTGGCCGCTCAGGCCAGGCACGGCCTCGTTGCTTTCCTTCATGCGAGTCCATCGCTTGGTTTCTACGTCGAACGACCAGCAGTCGGCGATCACAGTGCTTTTGACCCGTCCGCCCAGAATGAAGGCCGCCTGCCGTGCACCCATATATGGGTGAGCCATTCAACCAACCGAAAGGCATAGGAAGGAGGAAGGATGAGCTCACCTGCCCTACTCGTGCGTAGGCGTGGCTATGGCGCTGCGGTGGCTGGAAGCCGGGCTGAGGAACGACATCCGACCAGACCAGCGTCTGCAGGTCAAGTACGTGGGTGCTGTTGAACGTTTGCTTCTGGTTGGTGCCTCCGAATACGATCATACTCGAACCCACTACGAGTAACAGTTACTCGTCAGCCTTAAAACATAACGTGGCGAAACAGCGAAAGTCGGTCGGTAGTAGCAAGGCCTCTCATACCGATGGTAGCGGAGTGGAAACCACGAGGCGAGGGTGGGTTGCCCGACGTCGGTACCGGGCGCCATACCATGCGCTTGGTGTCGAAGCAGGAGAGGTCGTTGGTCCACTGCCTGCCATTGTTTCCGCCAAAGAGCAGCATGTCCTTGCCGCGTCGCATCAGGACATGTCCCACTCGCACTGGGGCAGGCACAGGCCCGGCTCCTTCCTTGGTCGCGAAACGCACAACTGACCATGTGGCCTCGGCTGCAACAAACGGACAGAGGAAAAGCTGTCAGCACAACAGCCGAGTAGTGTCGAAAGAGTGTGTAAGTACTTTGTGTGCTGTCGATATCCAGGCGGTAGACGGTGGAGTTGAGCCCCGTGTGGTCGTAGCCGCCCACGAAGTACAGAGATCGGCCTACACGGCAAGCGGCATGTCCGAAGAGGAAGGCCGGAGACGCGCCGCTCACCTTGGGGAAGGACCATTCCATAGTCACAGTATTGAGCAGGCGGACAGCTGCGGACGCCTGACCACGTGAATCTTTCCCTCCCACCACGACAAGGGTGTGCGAATCTCCCAGCGGCGTGGTCGTGTGGGAGAAGAAGGGAAGCTCAGCGTCGCGCGCACAAACTCCAGCGCTGCAACACTGGCTACGCTGCCAGTTCAGACACTCTGTAGAGAGACTCTGTAGTTAGCCACATAGCGATGCCGAACTCCTGTACGCATGTAGCGCATACCTTTGCCAAGCACTTCACGGTCGGCAAGATGGCGTTCGAAGCGCACGACGCCGCGCTTGACGTGTCGGTTTGACCACAGCTTCGTAATCTCTCTCTTTACACAACCCTTGCCTTCTTCCCACCTGGCGGCTGTAGCCGCCTTCGTTTTGCTGCCGCTGTCGTTGTGCTCCTGTTCTTGATCCTGCTTCTTCTGAGATTCCATTTGCCTCCTTTTCATCAATGAGTTCATTCTCTTCCTTCGCCTCCTCCCATTTTGCCTCTTGGTCTGTCGTAACTGACCAACGTAGGAGCTGCAGGCCCCTTGCTCCGCGGCCACAACCTCGGCACGTTCTTCCCGTACAGGCGGCTGCCGTTGTGTGCAGAAGGATTCCGACCCACTCACAACCTCCATGTCCGAGGAGGAGTTCGAGCTTGAGCTCCCATCAGAGCGGGATAGATGGTTGCGTTGACGTCTGCGAGTGTCGCGTTCGAGCTTGGCCTCCACACGAGCGCGCTTTTCTTTCTCCCACGCCTCCTCGACGGCCACTTTAAGGCGTTGTCCACAAGCTATGTCGGTGAAGAAGTTCACCTTCATTTCAAATGGCCATTGGGTAGGGTCCATATTTGTACACCTCCTGCGCTTCAGGCTCTTTTTTCTTCTTCGTTCTTCTTCTTCCCTTAGCGTGCCCCAGTCCTGTGCTTGGGTTTGTAGAGCTGGCTTTTGCCGAGGTCGCCTTCGGCGTCTCCTACGCCCACCCACAAGAGCAGAAAAGGAGGGGCGTTGGGTGACCGCAGCAGCTGCAATCGACATCTGTTCAATCAGAGACTCGAAGTGGGCCACCTTACGTTCCAGTGGTAGGTCCCACCAGGACACTTCGCTCTGGCTGGGTCGTGGGGTACCTATTTTCCCCATAGTGGACAATCGCTGTGTTGATCTCCGCAGTATGATCCTTGAACGCGGGGTTGTCTCGTTGGGTACGCTTCATCCTCGCGCATTCTGTGAAAGGTTTTTCTTGGCCAGACGCCTTGGAAAAAGCGGTTTCTTTCTCCCTGGCACTTGCAGAGCGTGGGAGCGCAATGCTTGAAGTAAAGAGCCTCCTGCCATGGCCTCCACCACTCTCCTAAGCTCGGCTATGGCAGTTTCGCGTACTCGTACCCTTACTTCAAGGTAGAAAATGATTTCATCGTAACTGTGTTCCTTTGCAACACGAGAAATTTAATGAAATATATGGACGAATCGTTGTAGGCACAACCAGCACGTTTATTCCTGCTTGGATCTAGCGTGTGTGTGTGGCAGAATTCCCCCTTCATACCTTCTTTCCCATGTTTTTTTTCATTCGGCAGCTTCGAGAGCTGTAACTGCGTCCGTCAATAGGCCTTCCAGGCCTTTACCCGTCTTGGCCAGTTCGCGGCTGAGCCATTTCCTTGCCTTTGCGGCCAGCAGGTCCCATTCCTTTGGGCAACCATACGTGTTAAAAACTAGATTCGGAACACCGAAAAGAGGGTGTAAAAAACGCAAAAGGCTCACCTCCTGTAAGTCGGCAAACTGCAGCTGTAGTTTGGATAGTGCAAGTGCGGTGGCCCAGGCCTCAGAAGTCTCACCGGAGGGAATGGCCTTGGCGAGTATCGCGAGCGGCTTACCTAGGGCTTGCGCCAGTTCCTCGTCCAGAGCCCAGCTTCCTGCAAGCCGTAAATATGAATGCACCGATCATGTCACGATAAGACTCCCTTTGCTGCCTCCCTCTCGCCTCAACACCAGATAATGAAGCCAGCGCACCGTTGGCCTTCTGGAGGCGGACCAGGCGGTCAAGGGGGCGCATGTGGGCCATGGACGCTGCCGAAATAGATGGGGCTGATGGTCTCGGAGGGCTCGGGCCACGCCCGACAATCGAGGCAGCCGCAGGCGCGGGGCATTGAGGCGCAGAACTATAGGCGTTCAACCCACCAAACCAGTCATTCGTCGCCGCCTCTCCTGCCGCGGGACAGGCGGACTGCGGAACGGGTTCGGGTTCGTACGTGAACCCTGCAAACAGGTCCTTGGTGTCCGTCATGTCCGCCTTGTCCGTCATGTCCGGCAGTTTCTGGGCGCAGAATTCTGCGTCGAAATTAAGAGCGTCGTCCCCGCAGAAGGTCATCGTGGTCTTAGAGGAGGCCGCAACCCTGGCATCGATCTCTCGCTTCTCGGCTTCTGTTCTGCGTCTCTTCTCTTCTTGCAGCCTGCTTCTCTCTTCCATCTCCTTCATCTTTGTACCCTTCTTCTCTTTCTTGCGTCTTCTTTCTTCCATTGGGGCCTTTCGCTGTTCCCGCTGTCTCAGTTCGCTCTCATCCTCCTCGTCCAAATCGTCACTTGACACTGGTTGGTCGGTCTTGAATGCCGGAGGTGCCGGTGACACCGACGTGGTGCTTGCCGGTTGGTTGGCAGACGCTGCTAAGTCACAAACACGAGAGGTTAGTATCCGTGGAACTGTCCTGTCTTCGAAGTGGTGGGAAACTGATGAGGGCAGAAGAAGGGAGAGCCCTCCCGTACCAAAGGCGTTGGAGAAGAAGCTCCCAATTGACGATAGGAGTCCGGCGCCGGAATTGGAGGCTCTGCTATAGAAGGCACGATGGTGTAAGTCTTGGTTCTCCGCACAAAAAACAGTGCAGCGCAAGGCAACCTCTTTGCTGCTTTCCTGAACACCAAGCTCTCCTGCTCCAGGTCTTGAGTTTTTTCCGCGAGCTCTTCCAGTCGTTCGCCTCTGTCGAGCATCTTATCTACGGACGAACAGCGACACCAAATCAGTCCACTCAATATTCCCTTTTTTGTTCGTATTATTATTCCCCACGCCTGCCCCCTCCCCTCTACATAACCTTTCTACATAACCAAAACCAACAAACCCAAAATAAAGTTGTGTTTTTTAAAAATAAATAAAAAATAAAAAATAAAAATCCAGTAATCTTACCGATCGACTGCAGCATGATGTCTCTGGTGGCATCTACTTCTCTCTGAATACGCATGATATTGCTGCTGTTTCTCCGTGTTGCCTGCATATCGGGGACGGGTGGGCTGCGAGCGGCCAGCGACGAGTGGAGCTCGCGGGTGACGTCTACGCGTCGCATGGAGTGTTCCACGGCCGCGTCGTCGCCGGCGGCGGAGGCAACAAACGAAGTGAACGCGGAGACGAGGCCGTACCCCAGCGCGAGCTCGGTGATGCGCTCCTTGTGCGCCTCCGCCCCCTTCTCCTCCAAATCCCTGGGGAGAAGGGGATTCATGTAAGACCGTGAATGGCGCTTTCACTGGGATCGTCTATGAGGGAGAACCTGATGAGAGAGCGGGCGGCCAGGCGGTGGATCACAGGCGAGGGCTGCGAGGCGCCGGCGTTTTCCTTGACGCGGCGCTCGGGGGCGATGTGGAACTCCACCGGCTTCTGTTCTCCCTCCGGGGTGTCGATATCGGCGCGCAGCACTGCCCCGCTGAGAACCTTCTCGACGCTATCAGGACAGAAAGAAAGGCCCGCGAAGGAGGACCGGGGAGGAGAGGCATGATCAGTTGGGAAACGCAAGGAATAAGGGTTGGGAAAAAAAAGACAAAGGAAAAAGAAATGTGATGTACAGAGCGGAGTCAGCCGTGTTAAGGAGTGTGTAGACAATCATTCGTTCCCCCTCGAAGACCGCACCCACCGGATTGGGCGTCACTTCGACCGAAATTTCACCGGTATCGGAGACCTCTATCCGCGCGTTTTTGAGGACGGGCTGCAGCGCACGCTTGAGCTGCCGCAGCACTTTGGCCTCAAGGCGCTCCCCGGAGACCACAAACTCGGCTTGCCCGCGCCCGGCGCGCGCCAATCCGGTAACGAGGCGCGCTGACGCATCAGATCCGATGCCCAATGTAAACACGCGCGTGCCCTTGGCCTCTCGCCGCACCAGGTCGATCACCTCCTCGGTGTTGCTGACCTCTCCGTCGGTCTGCGGGGACGATCCGACCAATTAGCAATCCATATCCATTCCCTCCCTGACGAGGGTCGCATCCATAACACGAGTAAGTCGGAAAGGGGGCCAAAACCAGGATGAAGATCTGACGTGGGAAGAGCGGATCGGCAGGAGAGGAGAGCACGTCGCGCAGGGGCTCCAGGAGCGCGGTGCCTCCCAGATCAGCGTTCATGTTGCGTGCAAGCTGGCCGGCCTTCTCCATCGTGCTGTCGTCATAAACCACGGATTCATTGAATAGCTTGTGATACCGACTCCCGAATCCGATCACTTCATTCAAGAAAAAAAAACAAGTGAAAAAACCACACAGCATGACTCGTAAGGGGGAAATGCATTCAACTGAACATGGGCGTGTTGAGCCGTCCGGTCCGTGTGCGTACCATTGAAGCGGGTGCCTACGGGCAAGGAGTGGAGGAAGAGTGAGAGCGCATTCTTGGCCTGGTTGATGCGACTACCGGCCATGGAGCCACTCCGGTCCACCACGAACACCACTTCGCTCAGAACGTCGGCGTCGCGCGCCTCGTCGCTGAAGCGCGGCGCAAAGCTGATCATCGCTGCGGCGGATCGGCGCTCGAGATCGATCTCGATTGCGGCGCGCGGCGCGCCAACCGCATCGCGCTGATCAATCAGCAGGACGAGTCCGGTGCCGGCGGCGCGCTGCAGGTGCCGGTCGTCGTCATTGGACAACTCGATGTGTGCCTTGTGTTTCTCGGTCACCCCATCGTCTTGCTTGTATGTAACGGTGACATGATGACCCGATATGCACTCGATCGTATGTGTCGGTGCAGGCATGTCGACATCAATGCTCACATGAAGACCGTCCTTCACCTCTTCCGATTTTCCCCTTTCAAACATAAAACGAGGTAAGGGAAAATTACCTATAAAAAGCTTACAAAGGAGGGGGGGAGGAAGTACCCGTCGAGAGAGGTTGAAGTCGAGGAAGAGGAGTCGGCGTGAAGCGGTAGACGAGTGATGGGAAGACCAAGGCGCACGCTGTCGCCCTCCATCGCGAGCTCGCTCACGTATCGGAAGATTACAACACATTCCTAAGTGCAGGTTATAGGTTGGCGGTTCCGCGAAGACGTGAAATGGGGAGGGGAGAGGGGCGAGCAAGTGCCTTGCCAGGGGGCAGGTTGCCGACAGAAAGCTTGAAGGCGCCCTTGTGCGCGGGATCATCCTTCTCTAGAAGAAACGCGCGCGAGCCCGAGCTGATGGCGTCGTCGTACGCGTTAAGAGCTTCCTCCTTCTCCTTGATTTCGCCAACCACGCGCTCTCCATCGACAAGGGCCTCGAAGCCGACCATCGAGCACTCCTCTTGCTTGAACTTGAACCTGTAACAATCCCTCTTGCGTAAATTGCGATCGGATTGGGGCGGGAGGTAGACAGAGTGATACGCACTCGGCTTCAATGGGGTATGAGGAGGAGTTGTAGTAGCGCTGGGAGACCTCTACATGCGCAAGGACGCCCACCACTTGGGCTTTGACCGACACGCCCCGCAGCGGGACTGACTCGGGCGTGCCGCCGGACTGTTTGTTGCGTTTGGCGAATAGTCCGCACAGAAACCCATCGTCTACGTCGGGGACTGGTGGAACTCTGGCAGGGGGCACTACAGGGGAAGAAGAAGGAGGAAGGACCGAAGCGGTACTGGTATGGAAGACAGCAGGTGGGGTAGCGTTGCTGTTGAAATAGGCGTCAAGAGCGACCTGCAACGTGTAAATGGTGAGCAAATTCTCTGCAACAAGAGGGAACAAGCAAGAAAAGGGAGTACGTCAAGACTCCAGTTGAAGCTCTGCAACCTTAGTTGGCAGTCATTTTCCGACAACCCCGTTATCTGGTACGATGGCGTTAGGGCTGTGACCATAACATGGGAATGGCAGGTAAAGCGACCTACCCCTTGGAACTGGGCTCTCAGCTGCTGTTGTGTTGTGCTAGCCATGTTTCTTGTCTTGTCCTGTTCAGCAGCCAGGCTTTTTCACGGCAAGCACCTCAATTTCACTTCATTCTGTTGTTTATAAGAATTCCAGATATGATTTTGTGGGGCTTTTGGGTGCCGCGTCAGCAGTGACTCCCTTCCGGGGTATCATTAATTAGCCTTCGCCCTAGAACTTCCAGACTGCCTCCTTCTTCTGCGTAGGCGCGGGTTTCCATGTTCCAGTGGCTTTCGCAGCGGCCCAGGTGGTATCCTTGTCCTAGGGGCATCCGAACGGCAATTCTTGAGTGCGTGTCTGAAGGGCGCTAAAAGCAAAGCCGAACCGGCTGGGTGGATTGCCACCCGGCAGAGGGTAATTCAGGGTTATTAATTTTAGTTTATTTAGCTTACTCAGATGCCGTGTCCGCGAAGTGCATCTTGAAGGTGCCCTCCTCGCCGGTGGCAGCCTCGCCCTTGAATGAACCGGCCAGAGAGGAGTCATAGCCTGCCTTTGCAAGAGCACAAGTGAAGTAGTTGGGGACGTCCACAAAGTTATGCCCAGAGATGACTTCAAACTCCTCAAACTAAATAGTGCCATAAGATCAAGCCGTGCATCATTCGGGTTAATCGAAACAGCATAAACCAATAACGGCACGAGAAAGCAAACCTTGAGTTGGTCGTTAGCGATAGTGCCCTTGACCTTGGTCTGGGCCTTCTCCAACGTAGGCCAAGTTAGCACTCCGGTGAATGCATTCCCGCTCCTCGATTTCACTTCCATCGTGAATGGGAATGGCACATGTGCCACTCCACGCCTGCCCATGGCGCAACAATCACAACATTTATAGATCGGATCAACACACTAGTGCCGGGCAAGCGGAGATTCTAAAAGCCGGTTAGATCGTGAAAGGCGACGCACCACACGCTTTTGGAGCGGAAGTTATCCTTGGGAGCTGGAACGTGGTACGTGTTGCTAAGCTTAAACGTGCCGCTCTCCGAGTGGCTGTCGACAAACGTGCCTTCAAGCGT